>JBAMBS010001870.1:0-42856 GCA_037044455.1 Zygothrica quintamaculata
TGAACTGTAACACTTAAAATATTGGTTGGCAAAAGGAAATTCTTTATATGCTCCTGTTGATGAATAACCTTGAGGAGTTGTCAAACACTTTAGATATCAATCTGTCTCTCTCACTCTCAGTCTGACTCTCTTTCTATCAGGTTGTGCCTACTGACCAGCAATGACAATTTGTATACAGCTTAAGGTTTATTTTAGGCCAACTTATTCGTCGTTTATTGTGTATAGATTTCAGCTAAGAAATAAATCTTTTCATTTTGAATTTAAATTTAAATATAAATAGACTTCAGATTAGATTTCATGAGTCTTAAAATGGTATATAATCATTTTGCGAAAATTCAATGGAATTCTATTATTATCCACTCCAAAGAAATAACTCTGAAATGCGAATATGTAAACATATTCAATTTACAGTTCCTTTCACTTTCACCTTGAGTAATTTCTTTATATAATTGAAACGTTAGAAGCTTGTAAAATGCTATTAAATTTTACTTTACTTTACTGTCTCCTTCGTTTCTGAATTATCTTTTAGCTTAAAGTAATATATATTAAATTATTTAATATATTAGATGCGACTGTAGAATATTAAATTGAAATTGAATTGCAATTGTAGTTAAGGTAACATACAGAAACTATATTAATATTTTGGAAGGGACTGTAGTTAAGGTAGCAGCTATAGTAATATATTGTCATTAATTATTGATTAGAGAACAACTATAGTAAAAAATTAGATTCAAGTCTACATTAAAGTTAACAAGAAACTTAATATATGAGACGCCAATGTAACTAATTGCTATAAGTATTATATTGGAAGCCACTGTAGCAAGGGGTGCACTTATTCTACACCACTGGAAACGGAATTTAATTAAAGAAGAAACTCTGCTACCATTTGGAAAAGCAACTGAACAAAAATATCCGCCTGCCCATTTACCCGTTTACCCGTTTACCCGCTAAACCGCTTCGCTGTTATGCTTTAAATGTTCATTCGCGTAATTATTATTTCACTTTTATAAAGGGTTTAATGTTTTCTCCCATTTTTATTATAATTCTCCCTTTGTTTGTATATTTCTTATGTTGAACTCATTTGCTGTATTAACATTTTGTTCATTTTGTGTTAATTATGGCAACATAATCAATCATTGAGACTCGATACTAGTAATCATTCTTCGTTCTAAGTTAAACAATCAAATCAAATATAGTTAAAAACGAATCAAATATTAAATGAATGTTATTCACGTTTCATGGCATGTGTGTTAGTTTACTTTAATCCTTTATATGCATGCCTCTGTGTGTTTTATGTGTGTTGTTTTATGCTTTGTTGTATGTATAGCTATGTTTTACTTTTGCATTTAACAAACATTCACTCATTTTCCCATTCATTCTATTCGTTTGCTCACTCAATTCATTCATTGTCATTTGCTCTGTGTATATTTATTCATGCATTTGTTTGCTTTTTGACGCATGTTTCCCACACATAATGTGTAAACAAAGTTGAATTAAAACAAAAAAGCGAAAAGCAAAAGCCAAAAAAAAAAAAAATCAACAGAATTAGAGAAAAAAAGAATATTAAAAAATTTAAGAGAAGTACAAAATAAAACAAAAAATGTCAAATAAGCGCAAAGTTAAACAAAAGCGTGGCACATAAGCCGAGGGACTGGGTAGAAAGGGAAACAACAAAGAGAAATGCAAAAAAAACAAAAATTTATATAGAACAACAATCAGAAGAACAATACACACACACACACACACACCCACATATATATACACATACACATGCAAAGCAATTTAATTGCTTGTCCAACAACAAAAAGGGAAATTCATATTGTTGGCTCTTCTTGTTGTTGTTGTCAATGTTAATTTTGTTGGCAGAGCACAAGTTCATAAATAAGTATGCATATAATTTTTTTTTGTTCTTTTATTTTAAGCTTTGTATCTTTGCTGCTAGAGACACCAACGCGCATACACACACATACACACACACAAACACATATACATATACTAAGCAAAACGCACTTAGAGAGTGGCTGGCAAATGGCAATAGCAAGCCCCCACCCTTAAGTCATAATAACAAAAAACTCTCTCTTTCGCTCTCAAGTTGCTTTCCACTTACTAAAACAAAAGTTAATTAGAATGCCTCATCATAATGCGAGGCCAACGGAACATCACACAATACACAGACAAAAGTTGCAGGCAGTAAATTAGATTAACAACAACCAAAACAAAAAATAACAAAGATACAGAGTAAGTGAGATAGAAGCGACAGCAGCAACAATAACAACAACAATGACAACAACAAGAGCGTTGACAAACAAACGCAACAAGCAATTAAAAATGTAAAATTTTCAGCAGCAACCACCCAACCAAATAGCCTCCCCATAAGCAAAGCAAAAATATTTATGTCATTTCATTGGCCGTCAAGTTGAATAAATCATTGCATACTTTTAGGTGCTGCGTTCTGCCCATTCTTCAAGCCGCGTACATCAAAGCAGTGCAAGCAGTATAAAAGTTTCTTTCGCTTTCCAGGCGCCATTATAAGTTTTATTGAAATTGTAATAAAATTGTTTACACATAAAAGATATGCATCAAAATAAACCATTAAAAACTGTACCAACTTCTATAAAGGCTTACAAGATAACAGAATGGAATGTTAATTACTTCTAGAATACGTTTTCTTAGCAAATAGAAGAGAATCTTTTTCTTTTAAACAGTTGAAAGAGTATAAATTTAAATGTTCATTATCGTCTTCCTATAGTTTCCTAAAGAATTGTTTTTAATTAATAAAAGTTTAACTTTATGCCACTTTCTGTTCGTCAGTTTTAATTTCTTTCGATAAGTTTATAGTATATTTAAAAGCTTTCAGTTTCCCCCAGATACGATCGGAGCTAGAGTAAAGATCTGATTGCTATTTACTGTAAGTTATTATTAATATTTTTGTGTATATATTTTAACTCTTATCCTGACAGTTTTGGTTAATTAGTTAGCTCCGTCAACTGTACATAGATAGAATTTTATTTTTTATTTTTTGGTTATCAACTTTTAACTAACCATAATTTATGATACTCTGGGCCCAGTTTGAAGAAGTTTTTGCGGTTTGCTCAAGCGCTTTGGGAACACAGTTGTTGCAGTTGTTTCAGTTGTTGTTGTTGTTGGCTGTGTGTCCATGTCTTAAGCTATTTTTAAATGTGCTTAAGGAAGAACTTTTGGCGGCCTGGCATTTTGACAAATTTTTGGTCCAGCGTCATTTGGCCAAAAGTGTTAACGGGACTGTCGCTGCTTGGTTGCTGTTAGCTGTTAGTCTGGTAAGCTGTCCAGTTTGTTGTTGACGTTGCCTGTAATGATAGCCAAGAACTTGCAAGTGGCAATGGGTTTTTAATGAAGCTGCTTTACTTTACTTCTTAGCTGATTTAGTATACATTTTGCTATTTATTTTTTTGTTGTTGTCTCTGCTTTAAATCAATAGACGATTTAAAACTAGACCCATCTTATGATCATATTTTCCAACACGGCTGCTAAATAAATAACAGAACAAACTTTTCAATAAATAAAATTAAAAACTTTTGCTGCGCAACGGTCAAAAGTTGGTCACTAGGCGTCTCTAGCGATGGCGCCGCTTCTTCAAATTGTGCAAACAAACACAAAAAAAAAAGAAACAAAATATTAGAAAAAAATAAAACGAAAAGTAAAGCAAACATAAACTGAACGAACCAAAGAGCAGCCAAATAAGAGACAAAACGGCAGTATAGACAGGTGGACGGAATGCTAGAATGATGTAGAGATAGTAAGACTAACAGCGCTCAAACAAACGCCAATTGACCATAAAAGTATATACACTTAGAGAAAAATTATATAGATATATATATAAGTGATAAATATAACTGCTATCTATTCGTGATATAAAGTATATGTACTCGGAGGAAGGGAAATGTCAGCATAATTTAGTTGGTCGTCAAAATTTCTTTAAGTGTATATACTTAGTTGGTTGAAATACCACCAGAGATGGCACCAAATTAAGTCCAACTTTGAGCTGCCGAAGTTCGTGTTGGACCCTGCAGTCTGCAATGGAAGTAAACCAACTGAAGCGCGCTTGAGGTTTGAAAACAATCACCTTGACAGGGCAGTTGGTCAGTATTTGGTTTGTGTACAAGGAATTTCATTTACCATTTGGCTAAAACTTTTCTGACTCTCTGACCAGTCGGTCAGCTAGCCAGCTAGCCAATCAGTTGAGCAACTGAGTCAATGGCGAGTCGCGTTCCATCGCCTTGCGGATGAATTGGATTCTTGAGGGTGGGAGTACTAAATCAACTGAAAGTTGGTGCGAAGAAATACAGAAAAATCAAATTCGTTTGTGGGTGGCAAAGGGAGATAAGAATGGAAATGGGAATGAGAATAAGAAAGAGAATAGGAATGGGAATGGCGGATGGCGGATGGCGGACGGCGGATGCTGTGTGAAGTGCGCAAAATGAATTGGTCAAGTGGAAAAAATTGGCAAGGCGAGCGCGGAGGTGTTGAAAGTATTGAAATACATTTAATGAAAAAGTTAGCCAAGGACATGAAGGGAAGTAAAATAGGAAAGAAAGAGCGCAGCGTAGAACGTAAAAAGAAGCAATTGAGCAAACACAGCAAAGTTGATGTGATTTCGGTGTTAGCAATAACACCAGCAACAGCAACAACAGCAGAATCAGCAGCTAAAACGGAAGCACCAAAAACAAGGACTGAGCTTCTGTTAAACACTGATTGCGTTTTAATGCTTGTTATGGATAAATAGATAAGCACAATGAGAGAGGAGAATTCAATTTCAAAGTTTGCTTTACTAAGAGCAGTTTTCATATATGCTTAAGAGAGCAATAAGAGTCAGCTGGTTAACTTATGCACCCTGTACGCTTTCAAGTGTGTGTAAATTAACATAAAATTATACTTTACATAGATATCGAATGCCCAGAAGGAGGCAAATTTGATGTTTAATTATATTTAATAAGCTACACCTTAGTGGTTAGCCGGTGCGCCCAATTGGGTTTAATTTTTTGATAAAAAGGACACAAAGAGGTCTTAGGACCTCGGCTTCCTTAATAATAATAATAAAAAAAAAAAAAAAAAAACATAGATATAACAGTTATGTTAGCATTAATAAAATAGTGCGATCAGAGAGAAATGTTGGAGGTGCTAAAGGAACGTATTTAAAAGAGAATAAGCAAGTTTTTAGAAGGTACGATTAATATTTGACTTGGAATTAGTATATATATGTATATATATATGTATATTACGTAATGGTTTTCATTGGTTTTACACTTATTATTATAATTTTCTTTAATATTCTTTCTAGAACAATTCTAATAAACTCCTCCCACTGTTTCGCTCCTTAGTTTATTTGACTTTGAAGAGTATTAGGTTCCAGATGCTTTTAACTACTTATTCTCCACCCATTTTAAGTATTTGGCCCCTTGTTCCCTTACTCTGACCTTTATGCAGAGTTCTGTTAAGCTTTTGCAGTGTGGATAACAAATGGGGAGCTTCTTTTTCTACTGCCATACAGATATTCTCATTTTTAACTGCTTGGCATTTGCAAACTGCAGCGTCATTTAAACTTTTCTCATTTGGTGGCAGCGCTGCAGCAAAAGCACATTGGCAACGGGCAAAGCTTTGCTGTACATTGGCACTGACTGGAGGTGGCTTTAAGCCCATACTGAGTGAGGCTGGGTTGGGAATTGAGAAAGGGATCCAATAAGACGTTGGCCACCTATCACATGGATATTGTGCTAAACGATGCAGCTTGTCATTGTTTGACCAAACATTTTTAATATGCGTCTAATTTGTCGCAGGAGTCGACGCATTGCGGCATAGTTTTCGGTCGGCGCAGCCGCAGGTGCAGCTGTACATAAAGATGAAGTTGCAGCCTTAGCACTTTTTGTATTGAGTTTGAGTTGTGTCCCGTGACAACGGCTATTGTTTAAATTCAATTCCCGTCTTTGTCGTCTCAACTACTTTGAAAAGTTTTCCTGGCATATTCTATGTACTAAGCAGTAGCTCGTTCTTCGTTCTTGTTTACCCCTCGCGCTTTCCACTTTCCTTTAGTTATTGTTTGACTTTCAGTCTCGAATGATTTACCTTACAAGATAAACAGACGACGCCGGCGCTGATGCCACAGCAGTAAAACGAGCAGTAAGAAGGCTTTGGGTTTTGTCTGAGCAGACCCAAGTTTGACTTTTGTCTTTTCTCTGTGCCTCTGCCTGTATCTGTGTGTGTGTGTGTGTGTATGTATGCGTGTATTTGTATGTGTCAGAGCTTCTGGATAATGCGCTTGAAATTGTTGCCAGAAGTTGCGTCTATGTTTCCTCACTAACTATATATATGTTTATCCCTCTTACTCTGTCTTTCGGCACATTGGGCTTGGCAATGCAATTTAAACTCTTTGATAACTCCGAAAAGTGCATTTGGCTGACGATGCGTCGGCGTCGACGTCTTTTGCATTGCGCTACAATACCACTGCCACTGGCAGCACTACCAGTGCAACTGCCAGCGTTATCAGTGGAAGCGGACAACCAAAAGACAAAGGGGAAGAAAAGAGGACACATGAAAATACAATAGCAAAAGTTTGATATGAAAGTGCAGTGTAGCCCGCGTCGCGTATTGCAAAACTTTTCAATTGTAATCTTGTCTTTTTTTCGTTTTCATTTTACTTTTTGTTTTCCTGCTGTCTTTGCGTTAACTCTTACTGCTACTTTTGCCTCTTTCTGATTGCGTTGAATTTTGAACGATGCCTGGCCGATAAATTGCAAAGAATTCTCAAATTCTACCCCCAACAAACTAAACTAAAAAAGAAATTAAAATCAACTTTCATATTTCAACTTTCAACTTTCAACTTTAAACCTAATCTAAAAATAATAATACCAAAAACAGTAGACATAAATTTATTTCACAGATATTTCCACTCTGCAACACTCTTTTCACTTCAATTCTAGTTCCTCACAAATGTCACTCAATTACAATCGTATCTTAAAGCTTCTCTACTTATAACCAACATTCACTTAACTTTTGCTCAAATCTTATTTGTTCTCAACCAATTACTTCGCTCTGATATTCTCTTACTGTCAATACCATTTAATACGTTTTCTTTTTCTAAACTTTTTTCATTCACATTTTATATTTATATTATGTTATGTTATGTTTTTATGTTTGCTTGTCGCCGAGTAAACCAACTGATATAATGGCAATCAAAGCAAAATGAAAAGCAAATGAGCTTGATACAAAACATAATTCAGGAAGAAAAAAATATTGAAGGTAATATGATAACAATAAATCAAAATTGTTCTTAGGAGAATTTCAAAGAACTCTCCAACAACTTGACTTGAATCGTACCACAACTTAGATAAACCGTAAGGTAAATCAAAGCAACCTTAACTTTAGCTGGAGAAACAATAGTCAAATGTTTAAAGTTTTGCTTAAACTTATTGGGAATTATAATTGATTGTTAATTCATATTGTCCTTTCTTTTTCTGTCACTTCTTCACTCTACATTCGTTGACAATTCTTTTAGCGCGTTGGCTCAGTGGTTAGCCTTACCGACTGAGATTTATACTGAAGGCGAGTTCGACTCGCGGGCTGTAAAGTTTTTATTATATTATTTTTATTTTATTTTGTTTGTAATATTAGTTACATTAATTAGAGTTTAATTGTTGATAAAAATAATAGTATAATAATAATCTTTTTGGTTGTTTACCTAAAAATATATGCGCACAATGGTTTAAAGTGCGTGTAAAACTGTGTTAATGTGTGCGTTTGTGAGTGTAGGCAAGGGGACTCTCGTAGTGGAGTACACTCGACTATAGATTTTATACCTGTTATAATTTATATTGCTGTGTGTAATAGTTTCTTTTCAGTGTGTCCTATCGGGTTAGAGCGTTCCGCTAAAGCTATTTTGTTATACTAAAAATGGTTTTAACACATTAAAATTTATGGTAAGTTTTAACAGAATATAATTTAATATTGCTTAAATTGTAAATATATTAGATTTATTGGGAATGTATATATATTTTATAAGTATTGTAAACGTTCCCACTCAGATCAATCCATTTGCCTGTTTAGAATTGTCAAGTTGTTTATATGTATTAAGTACGAATACATATATGTACTTTTATGTTAAACAGTCTCTTACTTGATGTTATGTTGACGTTAAGTTCAATTAGACTTAAGTATATATATATAAGCATAGCATTCGCTGCTATAAGTTGGTGTTTATGGTTTTGTTTTGCTTAATGCTATCGTTCTCCGCTTTTTTCACTCCAGACATCAGTTAACTGTCTAATGAAAACCACATTCTTGTCATCATATTTTTAGTTTTTCTTTACTTTTTCCTTGGATTGTCTTTAACTGTTTCGCCGCGTCATCCTTAGGCGAACTCCGTTAAGTTAAAGCTTGGCTGTTATAAAATATGTCACGTGCTCGAATGTCTGATGCGGGCGATGCCAATAAGTGAAGGGACACATGTTCTAGTTCTAGCTTGTGTTGCTGTTCCTTGGGCTACATTCTGTCGTCACATTCTGTTCCATACCATAGTTCTCTGTTCGACCCAAAACTTGTCACTTTTTACGCGCAGCTGCAGTTTATTTTAAGATTGGCCGCGTACTTTGTCGCCTTGTTTTGGCGTCCTTGTTGACGCTTGGTTTACTTTCTGCTTTTGTTGTTGGTATTTTTGTTGGTATTGTTGTTGTTGTTATTGCTGCTGCTGCTGTTGCTGTTGATGTTAGTGTTGTCCCCGCTGTGTCCTTTGGCCGGGCCAGAAAGTTTTGTACCAGGTTACCCCCTGCCTCGATTGTCTTAACACTTGTCGCTACTTTTTAGCTATTTTGATTTTTAAGAAACAAAAACTGAAAACTTTTGTTGCTGATTTCTTTTGCAATTTTCAAGAAAGAGAGAGCAGAGAAGACAGGGAGAGTGAGAGAGAGAGATCCGAAAATAGCCAAAACGGCAAGGGGCCAAAATTGAGAACAGTTGAACAGGAGCAGGTCCAGAAACAAGAACAGGAGTTGGAAAAGAACCAGGAGGTGGCATGTCTCCATCATGTGCGAAATAAGTTTCACACTTAACGACATAACAAGTTTTAGAGAACGTCGACGACATCCTCGTCCAGGGTTGTCAACGGAACCCCCGTTGTGTTTTCAGCATTCCTTTTAAGGAGGTCATTCTATCAAGTGTTATTGGCCAGGGCTAACCAGTGCTGACCATTGGTCCAGTGCTGGCGATTAAACAATTTTGTTTTCTATTGTATTATACCAATATTAGGACAATTCATTTAACGTAATCCACCCAGTTTCGAATTTCACTCGTTTAAATGTTTTTAAGAACTACTTCAATTTAGTTTACGTCGTCTTGATAGGAAGGAAGGAAAGGAATTAAAGAGGCTGTATCCAACCCTGGCTTCTTATATAGGACATTGCCCAAAGTGTTATGGTCATATTGTGGGCGCGTTCTGTCTAATGAATATGACGGCTATTTTGGGGCGTCGCCAGCATAATACATATTAGGTGGAGTAACTTTAGTGTAGCTTGGGTTAGGTTCGGTAAGTTGGGTAAGTCGGGTAAGTAGGTAGGTAGATAGGTAGGTAGGTGAGTTGTGTAGGTGGGGTAGTTTCGGTCATCAGCGAGTACAATATGTAATTTAATTTCATGCATTGCCTGGCTAATGCGCTTTCGCGCTTAAAAGTATGCTATAAGTAAGGAAAAGTGCGCAAATGTGCTTAACAAAAATAAAAGTTTGGCTGACATTGGGGCGTGAGCTGGCATGAGACATAAGGCAAAAGGCATGAGGTATGTGGCATGAGGATTGCGTTCGGTATGAGAGCATTGTGGGGGACTGTGAGGAAGACTCATTTCTAGTGTCGTCAGGCAGCGGCCTGGAAACAATGCGCGACATTCAGGCGACATTGTTGCCAAAGCTTTTTACAACTCACATGAGTCCTCCTTATGGTTGCTACCCACTTTCGCATTTTGTTTTTACCCATGCCCACTCCCTACCCTCTCATCCGCATGCTCTCATTGTCATTTGTTTGCGCCACAGCAGTTGTAGCATATTATCTAAATGTGTTGCATGCGTGTTAGTGTATGTTTCTCTATATGTACGACTTCTCTATAAATATATATATATATTTATATGTATGTGTGTGTGTACCTCCTTGCTCCAGCTCTCTCTTACTCTGTCTCCCACTCTTTCTCTCTTTCTTTTTCTCTATGATTTGTTGTTGTAATGTGCTTTAATGTGAAAAGTTTTTAATGCTTAAGCTAGGCGTCGCTGCCAACGCTGCCTCACTTGCGCTTAAACCAAAGAGCGACTCATGAAAACGGAAAGAGCAGAAACAGATGAAGATGATTCTTATACAGCTACTCTCTTTCTATCACATACACACACACACACACACACGCATTCACACACAAATACACACACGTATTGTGCTTACACTTATTTTCTTTGCTCAGTTCTTCTTGCTGCGTTAGTTGGCAACTTTTATTTGTGGTTTTTTTATGTAAATGCGCCCAAGTGATAAGGCAACTTTTCGGCTACTGCAGCAAGCTATATGTAGAATGAACAGAGTGGGATGCTTGGCTATTGGGGTTGGGGTTAGAGTTGAGTTTGGGCTTGGAGTTGGGGTTGAGGTTGGACAGCTAACAACTGGCATGGGGTAAAAGGGGGCAGCCACTGTTGCTGTCATGTACTGAAAAGCAGCAACATGAACATGTTGCGAAATGCTATGCTTGTTGCTATTCATATTGTTGTTGTTGGTGTTTTTACTGTTATTGTTGTTGTCATTGTTGTAGACATTGTTGTTGCTGTTGTTGCTATTGTTGTTGTTGCTACTTGGAAATTAAATTTCAGTGACTTTGTTGTTTATTAGCAGCCAGGGACTCAGAAATGAGATTGCATGGAAAGGGTATTATGACTATCATCACTGCTATGCTATGCTACAGATCAAGTATGTTACTGTCTCTGAAGTTAATTAGAATAACGGTAAAAAGAAACTCAATTGGACCAACAGAGAAAAAGATTACATAAAGGTAAATATAATCAAAGATATATTTCGAACTAAAACAGTTTCAAGTCTTACTTTTAATGAAAGGTTTCTCGCTTTAAGAATTTCATTATTTAAAGTAAAAGGCAATGAATGAAAGTGTATTAAATTGAATTATATACCATATACCTTAACCATACTTACCTTTAATTAAGATACATAGATTAAGCTAATCAAAATGTGTTCTAATATTCTTTACTATATAAAAGTGTGATTGCCGGATATGTTTTAATTGAATGACAATATATAGAAAACAGGAAATGAGGATGTCAATATTGGGTTGAATATCATCAGTTTATTATTAATTAATATATTATGAATTATATATATTATTAATGATCTGTCACTAATTGGTAGCGCTATGGAAGTAGATATACATAATAATATAATAATATTTGTGTAAGGACACCCTCCAGGATCTCAGATTAAGTCAGTGGCGTGTCCTTACTCGTATCCTTTTACCTATTAAACTGATGAATGCTTATTAGAATCTACTCAATAATAAACATATCTTATACTTATATTCTTATTGTATACAAGTCGTTAATATAGAGTATCACTGTATCATAGTTATTCACATTTGCTCAATATTGTATTCGCTTCTCTTTTGTATGAGTCTCTCATGCTCTGCTAGGCATACATATTCCAGTCTCTGTGTAAATTAGAGAAATTTACGTTTATTATTATTTTTAGTGGCAGTCGCTTGTCATAGCCTGTATCAGAGCTCATCTCCATCTCTACTTCTACACCCATTCAACTATAGTCCATTGTGTCGAGAACTCATCCCAACTCATCTGCCTGGGCATCTGTGTTATATTTATGTTTTTCAGTCGGCTTTAGCTTTCAGCTTTCAGTTTTCATCTGCTGTCGCCTTTTGTGTATGCCGTTTCTGTGTGTGTATGTGTGTGTGTGTTCGTTGTGAATAAAGATAACATGGAAACGCTACGATGTGGGACTAGAACTCTCAACTAGTGCCAGCCAGTATGTAACCCCTGCAGTGCCCTGTTGGTATAAGGACAGGATCAGAGACAGCTTTGAATATAATATTCTGGTGCAACTTTAGGACTCTGCATGATAATTATGGTCGCTGCAGGCGATAATTGCCCACTAAACGCACCATAATCGCACATGTGTGAGTGTGTGGCGGTTAACTCACTATATGTATATATATTTATTTGTGTGTGTATGTGTGTGTGTCTGTGGGTGGCATTTCTAACTGAAAGCTAAAACCGCACCCGGAAGCCCAGCCTCGGTCAGGCCTATAAAAAAAGCTGAGAATAATAACTCTTGATGTGGAAGCTGCTGCTTCCTGGTCAGAGCAAATATTCATTGTGCAACTGTCCCTCGACACTTGAGACGAACTTTTGCTTCATGTTTAATTACCAGGCGCTACATTATCAAAAAAAAAAAACATAACACAAAAACAAAAACAAAAAGAAGAAAAGAAATGAATACTAAAAGTAACAATAAAAATAAAAAACATATTAAACATTTTTGTTAGCCGCTTGGGCAGACAGTTGACTAACAGTTGCATTCAACTCCCCCCCCCCCCCCCAATTAAACTGCTTCCATCATTCGATTCAAGTTATACGAGCTGCTTTATACTCAAACAAGTTTGTGCTAATTATACCCTGTAAACATAGAATGAATTACAAGCTGCGATCCTTTCAATCTTTTTCTTTTCTTTACTAGATTTCTTACGATAGAATTTATATTCGAAGTAGACGGGATTAAATCTCTAGTATGTCCTTCTGTTGATTTAAATTTGATTTAATGTTCAAACAGGATAAAAGTTAAGCTTCATATGGAAGACATTCTACCCAAGTTGAAAGAAATCACAATGGGTATTTAATCTTGCAGTTTCTTTTGAGTTTAACTGCTGCTTTTTTGAGTTTTATTCAAGTCTTAAATTGTTGGATTTTTATATGTGTGTATATTCCCCATGGTTGGCATTGTTTGGCGGCAGCTTTGTCATTTAAAACATGCAACATTATTGGCTTATTGGCAGATAAGTTCCGGCCGTAAACTATTTTTCTTACATTTACGTGACGAAGTGGATGTGGTTGGAGTAATGCCTCTTCGGCAACTCATTTTTTTTTAAAGTTCTTTTATGCCGCCCACAAAATGGGAAAAATATTATGCTTTATCCTTTTTAATAGTCAATCGTTTTGCAATTTTCCTCGAGTTGCCGGAAACACACACATACACAAAGAAGAAAAAAAAATGAATATAAAAATAAATATATAAAATGGAGGAATTAATTTTGTTTTAATGCTCGTTGCGTTTGTTAGGGATTTGCGAAGGGTTGCGAGATTGGCAATCCGTTCGACACTTGGGCTTGAGTCTGAGCCCTGAGCCTGTGCCTTATCAGCGCTATGGTACAGTGTACCATCTATACTCAAAGTATGAGTATAGGAATAACAAAAAGGACGTTACCGACGTAGGTGTTGTCAGGTGTGTCGCCTGCTCTTCTATCTTTTACCTTTTCCTTCTGTTATTTATTGCAGTTTAAGTGAGTTGTCAGCCAGTGGCCAGCATGCTGAGCATGGAGCAACTACCGCCTCCCTCTCCCCCCACACATAACATCATCAAGCACTGTTCGGGCATATAGCCAGAATAACATACACTTGACATGCGGGCAGGTACTACATCTATGCTACAGATAATGTGTTTTTAATTGAAAGTTAAGGCAGTTGAAGCCGCCAACGCCAGAGCTAAAGAAAGCGTTGGTAGAGCTGGGGTTTAAAGCGATTTTTTCTTTGTTTTCTTTTTGGTTTAAACAGGATGAAGGGTTCTTTCGGACATATACATATACAGTTGATTTTCCCAGTAAAAAAGTTTGAACATAATTTAAGCTTAAAAATATATTTATTTAAAATAAGGTAATGAGATTTAGCCCTTGTTCCCATCTAACAATGAGATATTGATAGGAAATATAAATAATCCTTTTATACAGGATATTTGAACAGCGAGCAGACTCAATTCTGCTACATCCATTATATCGATTCGATTTAAAATTTAATTAAAAATACACATAAACAAAATATTAAATCCCCATATGAAAGGATTTTTAACTGATTGTATAGGCCTTAGAAAGAATGAAAGAATCATAGAATGAGAGCAGGAGAGTGGGTAGCATATGAGATACGAGTTTATGTATAGATATGCATGTAGATTATTAAAAGATATATTTTAAAAAAAGTAATAGTAATCCATTCAACCTTTTGAACAGTTGCCGTTAGCATCGCTAATTACTCTTTAAACTCTTTTGATACGAGTAACCCACGCAGTAACACTTTATATCATATACCAAGGGGCGCCATGTGAGAGGTGAAAGGTAAGAGATAAACTCTCCAGATTTCAGCTTCAGTTTTTGTGTACCTTTCTTCTGTCTACTTGGTGTCTGCATATCCAATTTATCTATACATCTTCTTTCTACTCTTCTTTCTATAGGCTTCGCACCGCATGAACAAGATATTTGGAAGCTGGTCTGATCCTGTCCCGCTTCCTGTATACTGCTGCTGTTGGTGTTGTTGGTTTTGTTATTTCTGTTTCTGCTACTTGTTTTGGTTCTGGTGTTGCCGTGCCCTTTGTGCCCAGGTACTTGGCTGGTAGCCTTGGCCAACACTTTTCACGTTGCGCGAAATTTATCATGATTCCATTACATAATTAAATCCGTTTTAATAGAAACTTTGCACGTCTTTGTTGCCATTGTTTTTGTTGCTGTTGCTGTTGCTGCTGCTGTTGTTGTTGCTGTTGCTGCTGTTGCTGCTGCTGCTGCTGCTTTTGAGATGTATTTGGCAAAGTTTCGTCCTGGCGAAATTGAAAAACAAAACAGCAAAGGCAGCACCAAAGTTGTCGACTGCCTGCTGCCTGCTGCCTGTGTGCCTGCCTCTGTGTATTGGAGTCGGCGTTAGCATCAGCATCAGCGTCAGCATCAGCGTTAGCGTTGACGTTGGCGTTGGCGTTAGCGTTAGCTTCGCTGTTGTTGCGCAAATGAAATTAAGAAAGTAACCAACGAAGAGAGCTCACCAAAGTTGCTCTCGTTCCTAACATCGCATTTCCTTGCGATGGCTTGCCAGTCTGTCCCGGTTACCCCGGAATTTTCCCCTACACCTATGCGATAGCTTGGTGAAATGCTTTGCTTTATCTGCTGCTGCCATCTCTTCTCTTTATCCATGTGCACTCCATCTCCATCTACGTCTACGTCTACGTCTCTGCCAGCTGCTCTTCCGCTCTACGTCGACTGCTTTTTGTCTTGATAAATTACCCCGTCCTTGGCAGAGACGTTGGCAACTGGGGCGACACTGTAAAGTGATATTTTTATTTGGCAGTCTACCACCCCACAATTTCCTTCAATTCTTCACCTTCATCCTACATCCTTCCTCCTTCATCGTTCAGCTGCCTTAAGCCCCAGCAATGCCTGCAAACATTTTTAAATCTTGCCAAATTGTTAACGATGCGAAAGTTGCTACTGAAACGGTAGGCGGGTTGCCAAGAGGCGTGGCGCGTACCTCGGTTGACGGCAAAGTTTGGTAAATGAAAATAATTTTCAGTTGGAAAATTATTTAAAGTAGTTCATTAAGTGGCTGCATTTTTGTACAAGTTTAACTATTTGTAAACTATTTCATTTTGTTTCTCTTGTCTCTTTTTATTATTTTTGTTTTTTTGCATTTTCCTTTTCATTCCATTTTCATTTTATCCTTTTCTACTTGTTCATTTTCTTTTCATTATTTTTGTTATTATTTCACTCTCTTATACTACTATTGTTTTGCTTTTTATTTCTTTCGCGCTCTTAACTTTACCACGGGAGAATCTACGACAATAAGTTATAGACTTCCAAAGAAAGGTTGAGAACAGTACTAAAGGATATTCTGCAGGAAACTCTAAAGACTGAAACATCAAATTAAATTCCTTTACTCAGTTAGTACTGTTATTTGTCGTAGATTATTTTATATATTGATCACTTAATTAGTCAATCAGTTATAGTTTCATGCTTTCTATGCTTAATCAAGGAAAATATTATCTTTAGAGTATTATTGAATTGTGTTTCTGTCCAAAAGGATGTTGTTTTATGACTGTAAACAACTGAAGCTATAAATATTTTATTGCTCAAAGCAAACTGTAAGAGAACACAAACATCAATTATGCTGCGATGCAGGCAACTGTTGTATGCAGATGACGTCAGCAGACTGCAACATGACACACGATGAGTCACAATACATACAACTGCAGAATCACACAAATTTTTCAATAATAATTGAAGCTTGTTGTTAGTTAAAGATGCTATAGTGGTTGCCTTTATGTCTGTTAACCTCCTTTAATTGGTTTTTGGCTAAGAACCAAAAAGGATTCGTATATTCATTTGTCATTGTATTCCTATTCCCTAAGCTAGATATGAGTATGTGTAATTTGAGACCTCACAAAACAGGAAACATTTTCATTGTTCTGTATTGTATACGTAACTGTTGCATAGTTTTAATTGTCAGAGAAAAAAAAGTAGAAAAAATGACTATATCCTTACATATTTACTTTGTAGTCCTTTACTCACTCACCCGAAGGCAATCTACGAGTGTGTCCTGCACAGTACAGAACAGTGTGTATGTATCCTGGCTTAAGTTTTTAGTTTCTTTTTTTTTTCATTGTCATTATGGGTTTTTCGACTAGGGTTCCAGAGAGAGCGAGAGAGATATAACTATATCTGAACTATAAAGCAACATGGCGTCCTCATTCCAACTAGTTAAAAGAGTTTGGTTTGAGCTTCTTCTGTGCAATGCATAATTTTGGCCGCTTAATAACATTTTAATTGTTGTTGTGGGCTTTGACCATTGAGTGCGATGAGTGCCAAGCAAGCAGTAGGTGCATCGGTTGAGAGGTGCAGAGGAGGAACAGCAGCAGCAGCAGGGCAAGAGCCATCGTGCAGCGGCTGGCGTCGAGCATTTACCGAAAAATTTCATGCAGCGCTGCCCCCGCATTATTATTATCATAATGAGTCGTGCGGTCGAGTTGCTGTCTGTGAGTGGTTTCTATAAAAAGCAAAAAGTGGGGTTTATGCTCTATGTATGTGTATGTGTTTGTATGTGTATGTGTTTGCTGACAGGAATGTTGCATAATGTGGCTCCGCCAGCAGCTCGCAAAGCATTCAAAAATTATGCATGCTGCGGTATTCGTTCTCTGTTATTTTTTTGTCGTAATTTTTGTTTTTTCATCCATTGTTTTCAGTTCGTTGTTGATTTTTTTTTTTTGCTTTTTTTTGTTTTTGTTTTTTTAGTCCGTTTCAACGCAAAATAAATTCAAGTTGGCTCGGCGAGTCTATTTAGATTTAAAATAGCGCCACGCCTCGCTGAGTTTATTACCGTAAGCGAGTTTAAAGCGGTTCCGGAAGCGGCTACAAGGTCGCTTTTTGGTGTTGGGGTTTGGGTTCGGTTACGCTTACAGATCCTACTGTATAGTACTGCTGTTACTGCTGCCGCTTAGCTTGGCTTATCAACTTGCTATTAAATCTTTTTCGGCGCTCCAAAAGAAAAAAAAAAATGAAAAGAAAAAGGAGAAGAACTTTGCCTACGTACAAGTATTTTCGCACCACCCGCCACGCCTCGCTGATAAGCAAAATTTCAGCGAAAATTTATTTGATGTGTTTTATTGTGCTGTTAAATTTCGCGTGGCGCACAAAATGCCACAAGCCGAAGGCAGAACGACAAACAAACAAACCAACAAACAAACAGTCAACATCCAAAACAGTCTAAGCCAACTCCTACATCTAACTACCAATCTTTTGCCCCAGCCAAAATCCAAATGTCTGGCACTTCAGCTCGCTTAGCTATATCAGCCTGCCCGTTTATCATCTGCAGAGCTCACTCCCTCTCACTCTCTTTCTCTCTCTCTCTCTCTCTCTCTCTCTCCCTCTCTCTCTCTCACTTGCTCTCGGTTTGCTTTTTCTACGAGTTCTTAGCTATTTTGTACATTTATTTTCTTATTTTCTTGTACCTCACCTGCTTCTCAAGGACTGTCACCAAAGTTCATTAAGTGGGTTACCTGCCAGTAGATACCTGTAAATGCCAAAGATATAGCCAACTTTAAGGTTTTGCTTAAGTAATGTCTGCATTTCTATAAATAGATTGAGACAATTTTAAATAATACCTTTATTATATACTTCATTAACAACTCAAACCCAATGGATTACTGGCTGAACATTGAACTTATATATAGTAATGATCTGAACTCGAATATTATAGATTCAATTTAATATAGCTAAGAGTTTTTTTTTCCATTAGTGCAAAGGATTCTACTTAAAGTAAAGACCTCTTTCACTTAAACAGAGTTTGATTAATGATGTGATTAATGTTGACTGGAAATCCTAATAGCTTATTGTTGAACGAAGACTTTTATTAATATGGGCTATAAGAAAACTTTGCTTAAGTTTTTCCATTATAATTTCAATTTCTATATGCCATTTAAAGCTCTTTCAGGCACATCCTATAAAGTTGGCTAAAACACAAAGAAACACATTGAGGTAAGCATTGACATATACCCCTGTGTTGCTCAGAACATAAACAAGCTATTATCAACAGGCGTTCAGGAGCAAAAAAATGAATTTTCCAGTGAACAGTCCAAAAAGGACGAAAACGAAACGAAACGAAAAGGATTATCGTTTATTGCATTATTTTTATGCGATGAACGCGCGTCGATTAGAAACTAAAAATGTATTTTTGTGTGTATTTCTATTGCCGTTTGCTTCTGACTGGGCTGAGTGGGCAGAGTGGCTCAGAGGACGAACTAAAATTGTAATAAAAATTGTAAGCGAAACGAAAAGGAAAAGGACATTTATACCAACGAAATGGTGACGTAGAGACTGTTGAGAGACGTAGACGTAGAGTGGAGCTAACAAAACGAAACGAAACGAAACGCGAAATGGGGCAAATGGCAATCGCATTTGGCGCAATGCATTGCCAAGCAATAGTAATAGCAACAGCAAAAGCAACAGCAACAGTAATAGCAACAGCAACATCAGCAATCGGTAGCAACTATCAGCAGTTAACAACAATATTGGCACCTTTAGTTGGCTGACTGCTTGTTGCCTGGCTAACTGTGAAATTGTGTGGCCATAAAACGTGCGCAAAAGTACAAGCGCAAAAGGCGCCACAAAGTATGCAACAACAATGCTGTAAGTGCAACTACAACTGCAACAAAACAACAACAGCAAGAGCAATTGTAATAGCAATTGTAACTATTACACCAAATTTCTAGCAATTGCTCAACAGACAAAAATCTTGTATGCCACATGGCGTATACGTGTTAATTTCAACCAACGATTATACAGCCACAGTCAATCATACTGTCAGTCATTCAGTCAGTCAGTTAGTCACTCAGCCAACCAGTCAGTTAGTCAGTCATTTTCATGCAGTTTAGTTATCCAGTTACTTGAAACGCGAAACCCGGAAAATCCAGTAAATTGGCCGTTTGGTTCTTTAACGTGAGCGTTCTATAAATTTTAAGGCTGTCAGAGTCAGTACGATATTCCTGTACTGGACTTGGCCCAAACGATCCGTTAAGTGCACTTTCTGAGCTATTTTCAATTTTCCACATATAACCATACTAACAGTACCAGTTATCTGTCTTTTTTTCGGCTACTGACCGGCAAAACACTATATTTAGCGTTCTGTATAAGTAATGATGTGACGATTTGGCAGCAACAGCAACATCAACAGCAAAGGACAAGCGAAACAGAGTTGCAACCATTATCCCCTTTAACCAATACACTCTTTACCACAGTTTATTTCCTCTCTGCGTCTCTCTCTTTCTCTTAGCTTTCATCCATTTACCTTCAACATTATTCTATTTGCAACCTGCGGACCATCAAAGTAGTTGCCGCTTTATACTTGTATATAGTAGAAGCGTATTTCTCGTTCACTTTACTTTATGTGGGCGTTCATTGAGTGGGTAGCAAACTTAGTTCATTGAACCAGTTCTATGCAACTGCCTGATTGTATTGTATGCACGTAGTTCAAGGCTCTTTTTGTGTGTATTTAAATTATCCTCTAGATACTGGGATATATTCACTCTAACATGCAGTTTGACGTGTGAATTTTAATAACTGAAAAAATAATAATAAAATAAAAATAAAATCAAAAAATAAATTAAAAAATATAATAAGTAAATAAAATATACTCTATATATATTGTTATTAATATATATAGTTTAATATAATACATTTGTTTGTTATAAATTATTTACAGGGTATTTGATTTTCATGCAGTTGCTGATGTTGTTATTTTACTTGTTTGTTGCTCTTAAACAAAACTTACTTTGCCTTGCACTTTGGGCATACATTTCGTTAGCAAGGATGTTAAAAAGTGAGTGGGTGGTTGGGTGAGTGATGTGGTGGTAGTATACACAGTTGGGTAGGGAAGATAGTTTAGTCATGTTGGCCAGCCTGATAAATTGTTTCCGCAGAGCGTTGCACGTAATTGCTGGCGGATCGATGAAAAGTAGCTTAAAGGTTTCAGGCAACTTGAGATGCCGAAATGTCTAGTTGCTCTAGCTCTTTATTTAATTGTTGTTGTTGTTGATGTTGTAGTTGTTGTTGTTGTTGTTGTTGTTGTTGTTGTTGTTGTTGTTGTTGTTGTTGTTAATGTTGATGTTGCTACTGTTTGTGACAAGGCCAACTAATTTGTACACTTCATTTTAGTTGGAGTCAGGGAGACGCTTCAGGCTTGAGGAGAGAAGCAAGCCGAAATCTAAAGAAAAACCAAACGACAGTTGCCAAAATAAGACAATTCCCACAATGTAGACAGCAACTCATTGCTTAAGGGAGCAACGTTGCTGCTGTTGTTGCTTTTTGCCTGTTTTCTTCAGCTGCTGCTGCTGCTGCTCCCTCTGCTTTTGCTGCTGTCTCTGCCTGTGTTGGCTGTGTAAAATGTAATGCAATTTCATGTCAAAAACTAACAGAGCGACAGCCAGAGCACGAAACTTTAAAGTGATATTTTTGTGTAGGTAAGTGTTGCACACCTGTCGAGCTGTTGTTATTATTATTGTTGTTGTTATTGCCTTGCTATTACTGTTGCTGTTGCTGTTGCTGTGGCTGTAGCTGACGTTGTTGCTGTCTTGGTTTTTGCTGTCAGTGCAGCACTAACACCAACAGCAGACATAGAAGACTGGCAACAGTAGATACAAATGCCAGTCATGCGCCGCAAGAAAACAAACTTTTGTTGCTTTTGTTGTTGTTGTTGTTGCTACTGTTGATGTTGCTGGTGTTGCCTTGCAAGTGCTTGCCACCATTTACCAACATCTGATTCTTTAAACTCAACCGCAGCAACACGACGCTTACTTCCGCTTATGAGCGTTAAGCAAAATACACACTGACATAGACGAATACACAGAGACACACACACACACACACACACACACACATATACATTGAGAGTCCTTTGACATGCATGTTTCGGTCTTTAGTCGTTCAAGTTCTACATTTGTTCAACGTTTGGCTTAGTCCTTACAAGCATACACACATACAGATACTCATCCTGTCGCGTCCTGTCTCGTCCTGTCTTTCAGATGTCTACCGCTTGTGCACTTTTGTCAATGCTTCCACCTTACTCAACTGCTCACCTCGAAGGCAGCCACTAGAGTTATGACAAGACAGCATAGACCTGCCACGCCTCTAGATGGTAACGCCTTATGACACTGTCTTGGCACTTTCTTGCGTTTAGTTCAGTAGCTAGGCAGTTGCAGGGACGATTGTGGCAAGCGCAGGCATTGCAACTAAAAGTGCAACAGGAAGCGTTAAAGGTGATTCACTTGTTTGTTTCTTGTTTGTTTGCAATTTGTTGTCATTATTTTTCTTGTTATTATTGTTGTAGTCGTTGTTGTTGTTGTTGTTGTTGTTGTTGTTGGTACTCTGTTGTCTTGTATTTGGTTTCGCATTGAGCTTCAAGTACAAATCGTTATGGCAACATTATGTCACATTGTGTACTGAGAGTGTTGCCTGAAAGAATCTAAGTAGATCGGGATATTAGTCTGTTTCCTTTTGTGTGATTTCTTTAATCACTTCTAATCTGAATGATTACCTTAGGCTATACAGGAAAATAGAATATTAAAAACAAAATAATGATAAGCTAAAAGGAAATAACAAAACATTATCAAGCGCAGCAGATGCAGTTTATGTAGCCTGAAGGCTTCTGTTCGTCTTATGTTCTATAAAAGTGATATTCCCCATTGTATTATAAAAGTTGTGCTTCTTCTTAAGATCATTAGCTTTATACGATTCGTATATAGACCATACTAAAAATGTATCTATTTGCATGTAAGAATTGGCAAAATGGAAAAGGAAACAGAAGATTTGTTCAAGTCAATATTCGGTTGTAGAAGTGTTATAGTATAAGTATATATATATACGTATTGTTGGTCATATCAATATTGGTTTGGCCGGCACTTGCCTCGAATTACCGTTAAAATCGTATTGGATTGAACCAAAACAAGCTTTGCTGACTGTGTCCCATTGTGGCTCGGACAAACTTCAATTTCATGTATCCAATTCTTATATATATTTTCATACAGTTCTCTATGTATTGTATTTGTATGTGCGTGTGTAAGTGTGTGTGTGTGTTTATGTATGTGTAAGTGTATGTGTATGTTTATAGATTTTCCGTTATAGCCACACGAACTTCTTAAAATGCGATTTTCAAGATTTTATTTTTTGTTTTTTTTTTTTTTTTTCATTTTTTTACAGTTTTTTGTTGCTGTTTGTTGGCTCGTTTTGGCCAGCGCCATTTTAGCCTTCTCAGTTTGTAGTTGCCTTTGAAGCTGATTTTAAGCTGCAACCTCTGCTGCTCTTCCATTGCCTTTCCCTTCGTATTTTTTACCAATTTTTGTTTCCTTTTTCCATTTCCCTCTCTGTGACCATGCCTCTGCTCTCCCTTCCCTCCGCCTCACTGCCTTGGCTTGCATGTGTCAAAAGGTATTTTTATGTTCAGTTTCGTGTTTTTTTTTCCATTTTCTATTTTTATTTTTCAACATTTTCTCAGCATTTTATTTTTCTTTCAGGGATTTCCCTTTAGCAGCGTTTGTAGTATGGGTAGATGGTTACAACTAAGGGCCAGAAGTAAAGCATTGGGTAGGTTTGTTTTCAGCCAAAACCGCTTCGAGTCGAGTTAAGTTGAGTCCCGTCTTGTGTGCAGGTAATGTGGCACTTGGCTAAAATGGTGTGTGAAATTTTATGCGAAATGGCTTAAGATGTTGTTGTTGTTGTTGTTGTTATTGTTGTTGTTGTTGTTGTTGTTGTTGCTGATATTGCTTGTGTTGTTATAGTTCTCGTTTTATTTTTTTTGTTATTGTTGTAGTGCTTGTTGTGCTGATATTTCTAGAACGGAACACAATCATTCTGCTATGTTGCACATAAAAAGTTACGTTGAGTGGCACTATACGACTGCGAGTAGGTCTCTGTGTGTTTGTATATGTTTGTATACGTGTGTAAGTGTGTGTTTGTTTGTGTGTGTGTGTGTTTGTCCAGATTCGATGCAGCTCGCATTGGCTCGAATGGTTAGTGTTTTGGTTAAAAGCAGGAATAGCAACTGAACTGAGGGGAAATAAAAATGTTGGGCATCTGGCTTCTGGGCAAGCTGCTGATGATGACATTTTCGTTTTGGTCGCTTGGATTGGCATTGGCAACAAAAAAAGAAGAAGACAAAAAAAATTGAGTAAAAAAAGAATAAGAAGAAATAAGAGCAAAAAAGGATTAGTTAGTTTACTGGTCTTTGGGCCCAAGTCACTCAATTTTGTTATTTCTTTTTTTGGAATGGAACTGAGAGACATTTTACCAAAATTCGATTTCAGTTTCATTTTCTTTTTTTTATATTTTTTTTTACCACATGCATTTCCAGTATGCGTATTCTTATTGGGAAGAGAGAGGCTTTAAGCGACCAGGATTAAGAGAAGGACCACAAAAACTACTTCAAATATCATTGATAAAAGTGCACAAACTCAACCTTTGACCTTGATTAAGTGTCGTATTATTAATATATAAGTGACTAGTATATACACAATAATTTAAAATATGTCTTTATCTTAATCTTAATCCAATTGTCTTAGTCTTTCGCTTAATAATTTAATCTATAAAATTTTCCTGCAGCAATTTAATTGAGATATTAATATATTTAATTCAGAATTTGTCACTTAGTGGAAATTTCAATTGATTTATTAATTGATTTATATTTTCGGCACATTCATATTTATACATATATATAGACATCGTTTATATATATTTTTGTAATTTAAGCCATTTATTTGTTTGTTCTATATAAGTGTGAAATACGCCCAAAGAATATCCAAAGGGTTAATTTCAGTATATTATATAAAGGTAAATATTGATAAGAAGCTTAAGGACATTCTCCATAGTGAAATAGTTTATTATTATTAGTCCCTTTGCCTTAAAAAATTTCAAAAGGGAAATAATGAAAATGTGTAAAATCCAAAAGAATGTAACAGGTAGAAACAGTCATCGGAGACCCCATAAAGTATATATATTCTGAATCAGGACGACAATACGAGTCGATCTAGCCCTGACCATCTGTCTGTCCGTCCGTCTGTGTGAAAGCCTATTTCTCAGAGACTGTATGAGCTAGAGTAACCAAATTTAGAATCTGGATTTGTTAAGTTCGTACGGTATACGAGTTTCTCATAGATTTTTGAATTTCCTCCCCTGACCACCGCAATTCGAAAAAAAAACGATTATTAAATTAAGCACAATTTTCAACCGATCAAATTTTTTTTTCGCACACTTTATATATAATATAACCATTCTTTATCTGCATTGTGAATTTCTTTAAGATTATCTTACTTGTTCTTATTTATTTAGGAGCTACAATACAATTGCAACTTGCAACTAACAATCCAACTTTAACATCTCTAAGTAAGTATCGGGTTTGAGTAACACTCAACAGTAAATTTATCAATATATCAGCAATTTGCTGCGCCACATCTAATGGACTGGAATATATTGACATATGAAGAGATATGAAGTTTAAAGTGAAGAGTGAAGAAGGAGAACATTGAAGGCATAATATGATAACAACAAATCAAAATTATATTAGGAGAATTTCAAAGTACTCTCCAATAATTTGAGAAGCGTATCACAACTTAGACAAACCGTAAGGTAAATCAAAGCAACCTTAACATTAGCTGAAAAAAATGGTCAAATGTCTAAAGTTTAGCTTAAACTAATTGGGAATTATAATTGATTGTTAATTCATATTATACTTTCTTTACATTTCTTTAACTATTAACTTTCTTACTTTCGATATCATATTTTAACACGTTGGCTTAGTGCATAGAGTTTCCGATTGAGAATTTTTATTTAAGCGAGTTCGAGAGGCGGGTGTTGAATTCTAATTATATTAGTTTTATTTTATTTTGTTTATAATATTATTTAAGTTAATTACAGTTTAATTATTGGTAACAAATATTGTATATTGTTATGAAATAAATTTAATATTATAATAATCTAAGGCATAAAAGAGTAATGGATCTGTGCCCATATATATATTCTTGATCAGGACGACAACACGGGTCGATCTAGCCATGTCCGCCTGTCCGTCCGTATGAACGAATGTTTCTCAGAGACAATAAGAGCTAGAGCAAGCAAAAATTATGAATATTAAACTATAAATAATAAAATAAATAATAGATTAAAATTAATAAATGAAAAAATTAATAGCAAGTTATAATTAATAATTTATTATATAAATATGAATTATAAAAATAAAAAGTTAATAATAAGAAAATAATAAATTTCAAAATATAAAGTAATAAATAGTTAATAATAAATAATAAATAACTTATTATAAATAATAGATAATGAAAAACAAATAATGGATAATAAAAGTATTTCATAAAAATTAATAAATATTTAATTATAAATTATAAGTAATTCATAATAAATAATAATAGTTACTTTAATATTTACTATCCATATTTACCCTAACACCAGTTTCACTTTTGGTCCATTAACGTTACCTTATAATACAAATATTAACAGTATTTAAATATATTTGAATATATATATATATATATATATATATATATATATTTATTGTTCTACTTTATTGTAGCTTCCAGTGCTAAATGCACTTTGGCAAATTACATGAAGAGAAGAAACATTTTGACCAACATTTCAGACGTATTCTATGGGTATGTCCATGGTGCACATGTGTAAATTTTCAATTAGCAAAACAAATACAACAACTACAATAAAAAGGCAATAAAAAAGAGAATTGTAGATGAGTAAGAGTAACACTTTGCTGTGAAACAGAAAGCTTGCCCAGCTTTGCAAAAAGTAAAAAAGAGAAAACAAATTACAGGCGAAACGTAGCTTTAAAATGATTTTTATTTAATTTTCACACCTGTTTTCAGAGCAAATACGTTTCGTATTTTAATACTCATTTGAATTTTACATGCATTTCAATTTATTTTGGTGTTTTTCTTTTTCTGTTGCGTTTTGCTTGTTGTTTTTTTTTTTTGCCCACAAATTTGTCGTGAATTTTATGTATTTCTTTTCATTTACCTTTTGCATTTTCGACACTTTTTCGAAATGCATTCCACGCGGCGTTTTACATGTCAAAGGAATTTCACACCAGAGCATCGTCCATCCAAAGTTAAGAGCGTACCGTTACATTCAACAGACAAGAGCTCAGCTTTATCTGTGTGTGTGTGTGTGTGTGTAAGTGGTGTTATATTTTTGATGTTTCAATTGTAAATGCGCATCTGAGGTGAGGTTGACAATTACTCGTATACCACCAAACGAGGAACAATGCCAAAAAAAAAGAAAACAAAAACAAAAAAAAAACACACACACAAAAACAATGACAACAACAGCAAAAATCATCATCAACAACAACGTGTCAAAAAGACAAAAAACATAAAAGAAATGAATGAAGAGTGAAAAGAGAAGAAGAGAATAAAAAGAAGTGTAAAATAAAATGATGATCATCATTATTATCATACTCGTACAGTGATGTCTGTCATCGTCGTCATCATATTTCGCAAATTGCTCGTAAAAATGGCTTTTAATTGCACGTGTAAAAGGGTTTCGCTTCAAATATGGCAGGATTCATTCAGGCAGGTGACTTCCATCCTTACCCCAACCATTAGTCATTCTATGTTGAGTTTTAACTGTTGAAATTTAAACGCTGGCGAGATTAATTCAATTAACCTGTACCACCATAAAGGTTAATGCTGAAAATTTCTCTGACTGGGAATTTTCATGGATGAAAATCATTTTAGAGGCAACTTTCGTTTGGCTGCTGTATTGCTGTCTACTTTTGCTGCTGCTTTTGACACTTTTAATTGGTAGGCGTAACAAATCATTAATTATATTTCGAGCCCCCAAAATGCATGTCACTCAGTAAAACAAGAGAATTTTCAAACAAAATGAGAGATGAAAATGGTAATGGAAATGTATATGGAAATGGAAGTGGAATTAACAATACAAAGCTGAATACATTGGGAACGAGTAATAGCTCAGTCAAGGCCATATATACAATATGCCTTAGGGTTGATTATTGTCCTCAAATCCCTTTAAAATTTTGGTTAATTAAAGATATATAATAACTTAATTTTAAAAGGATTTTTTTTACTCAACTAATTATATTAATTTTAGTATTAATTACCAAAAATTTTGAAATACCTTTGAAGTTAAATTTTCTTTTTATAATCAAATTTTTAATTAAATATATTAATTTTAAAGAAAGAAATATAATGTTATATAGAAATAATTTTCATAATAAAGTTTCATTTTAATATCTTTTATCAATATATAGTTATTGGAGCCTTAACCACCTAAAAAGTATATATATTCTTGATTTGCATCAGTAGTCAAATCAATATTTATTTTTATTTTATTTAATTTATTTAATCTATAAATAATTACCAGGAAAAAGTACTCCTTATATATCTTTTATACCAAATATGCTTCTACACATACACAGACACATATTGACCTGGTTAGTTGACTGGCAAAAGTTTGTATGTCTATGTGTTTTCTGTCAACCATGAACCGACTTCATTAAGTGAGAGTATTGAATTTTCTAAAGAGAATGAGTTTGCGGGATGCTGAAGAGGTTGGAGGTTGGGTGTTGGGTGTTGGGGAAAGATGCAACAGCAGCAGATGCCAACTAAACAAGTAGCAGTTGCTGTTTTAGTAGAACTAACCGAAAACGTAAGTCAAACCCACTGAACAGCATTGGTCAAGGATTCACTTGACCCTGGCCGCTGGTTACTACTGCAGCCAGCTGTATGTAGTTAAAGGCTGGTAACAGTATTTGTCTGTTTACTGCATACTAGATGCCTGTGACTGAAACTCTGACTGTGACTGTGACTGTGACTGTGACTCTGTCAGAGTTCAGGGCTCATAGTCCTGTTTGTGTTGCTATTTATATTTTTGTTTCTATTACTGTTGCTTTTGCTGTTACTTGTGCTGTTGTTGTTGCTGCTTTTGCTGTTGGTGCTGCTGCTGCTGCTACTGCTGTCTCAGCATCATCCCTTCATGAGCTGTAACCTGGCACTTGCTGTGTTGTGTTTTGCGGTTTTATTGGTTTGCATTTGCACATTCCATTTGCGAAATGATTGGAATTTATGCTTACAGATTAGATTCTACTGCCATACTCCTTGTCTCCTACACTTCGTGTATATACATAGTGCAACCCAATGACACCCACGCACAGATACATGCCATGTAGTGTGCAGAATGCCCTGTGGCAACTTTTACCCACTTTCACTGGCAGTTGGCTTGTGCTCTGACCCTGCGGTTATTGCTCTTTGTCTGTCTATCAATGTCTAACCCGGTACGCATACACGTGCACATCGTTAGGGTCCTCAAGTTTGCTCCAATTATTGTTTCATATCCCAACTGAATTTTGTGTGCTGCCAGCTATTTCTATCATTTTTTCTTGTCCTTGGTGTAAACCTTCTCCTTCTACTTGCTACACACCAAATACTCGATTACTCTAAAAATCTTGCATTTTTGTTTCAACGTTCATTCATGCAACTGCATTGAGTCCCTTTTAACTTTTTCAACTGATTCACTATCGCTCCCAGCCTTTCATCAAAGTCATTGCATTAGCCTGGACCTAGACTGGTCGTGGTGAAAATCTACGTGTTTCCAAGTCAAAGTCGCGTCACCAAATCCAAATCAGATTCGTTAAAAAAAAAAATTCTGCGACAGCAAAAGTTTTATTTCATTTAAAGCCCAATTTGATCCCCTACCACGGGACTCTGAGTAAAGTGAAACTGTAGCCATTGTACTATATATATAAATATATAAATGTGTGTGTGTATATAGCATATACAAATACAAACACACTTCAAACATGTTAGTATATACCAATACTTGCATAGAGCTAAGCACACAAAGTTAAACAAAGCTAAAGATGACAGAATTTAATAGTTTATACGATGAACATTTACGCGAAGTTAGAAACTTATTTGTATATTATATATAAATATATATATATATATATATATAAATATATATATATATATATGATACCATTAAATGAAGCTCTTATTCAATCTGAAATCTGTCAAAAGATTATATGGAATAAAATTTTTGAGTTAAGATATTAAACCTTAATAACTTTATACTAACAATATATATATATATATATATATATATATATATATATATATATATATATATATATATATGAAGGAATAAAACTATTCCTTTATCCTTTTTCTTAATATTTTTACTCATATTAATTTATTTAGATAATCCTTTGCTATAAACAATATTGCGCATGAACCCTGCCTTATATATATATATTTTGTATACATACACACGCAGCTATGTGTGTATTTATACACACACACATATACAGGATTCTCTGCTCGTATAAGGTTACATATTTTTTAAGCCAATTTTACAGGCCAGTGCCTAACAAGGACATTAATTGGTAGCTGCATCAACCAGCTACCGCTGCACAGCAAAGCCTGGTAACAGCTCTTTGCCAGTGATGCCCTGCCCTGGCACGCCTAGTCCTACAGTTCTTGTCGTCGTGTCCAGTAACCCGCCCACTTTGCGCGACACGGCCAAAAGAGTAGTTAACTGTATGTGCGCTAGCTATTGTGTATATATGTGTGTGTGTGTGTTGGTGTGTCCTTTTTTGCCAACTGGCTCCTTTTCATGGTTTTTATTCACTTCAATATTTACTTAACCCTTTTTTTTGTACGCTGTCGCTGCGAGTTTTAGCAGCAAAGTTGCCCGTTGCCAAAGGCAACACCGGCAACAGCAACAGCAACAACAGCGACAACAGCAACAGCAACAGCAACAGCAACAATTTTAGTGTTGTTTTTCCTCTTATGATTAAACATGCCTTTCGCTTTTGTTTAAGCCTGGCCAACTTGCTTTAAATATTGTATGAATGTGCAAGAAGAAGTGACTGGTCATTGAGTGGGTAAAACAAAATGGGGTGGGAGAGGTAGGCAGAGGCAGGAGGTTTGTTAAACGTCAGTAGAAAGGTAAAGGTAATGGTTTGCGGGGTTGGGGGTGGCACTTTGTACCTGCGGCCTGTTAATTAGTTGGGGGCTGCTGACTTTTGACGCTGCTCGACATATTTCGTTTTAGGGTTCAAGTATTCTATTCTACTCTCCCACAGAAGTTGGACACATTTCCAGTTGGTCCCGAGCTGGAACTGAGTTGGACCTGAGAGGTCAGGGTATGGATCGGATGTTGGCAGTAGTGGTATGGGTATGGGTATGGGTATGTGGATACTACGACTGGTGTTGGCATGTAAAAATGCGATTATAGTCGCATAATTATCACGCTGACATACCAAGACACACACACACACAGAAACACACACACACGCACGCACACACTGACTAGTGCTTTGAGGAAAATGCCAAAATGTAATTACCCAGCAAACAAACCGCAATTTCTCGGTACACATACACACACACACATATACACAGACACACACACATAGACGCACATAACAAATACAACTGAAAACTAAGTGGAAGTGAAAGTGGACACGCAACAAGCAAAACTGGGAACTTAGCCAAATGCCAGCACCTGGCCAACAGCAACTGCTTGAACTGCTCCATCTGGCTGTTAAGCTACCCGTTACCCCTTGCCCCTTTTGCTCTTTGCCACAGCAGCTACCACGTCTGTTGGTTGCCCACCTGGTGCTGGGGTCTGCCGGGTTTGTCATTGAAGGGTTTGCGTGTTTGACATGCGGCTTGGTTAAAGTTGGGTCCTTGTCGTTAGGTCGGCAGTTTGAAGGCGATATCGTTAATGTTGCCGTTGATTGTGCACAACACTCAGCAGTCAAGCTCATATTGGCTAAAAGCACTGCCAAGTGCCAACTGCCCTCAACTTAGTTTTTAAGGTTGTAAATTTTGTTATTTATTTGGCAATTGGCAGCCATTTAGGCGTCTCAGCTAAAAAATACCCCTATTGACTCTTATTCATATAATGCTTATGCACAAGGATATAGGCAATATGCACTTGGCTTAGCTATAAGCGTATTTTCAGCTCTTTAACAACAACATGGCTAACAACATAATATCAGCATAAACCAAAACAATAAACACTAAAAATAACAGCAAAGCCAAAGCCTGTACACTGACCAACAACGCTGGCAAGGCTGCATTATAGACAGCAGCAAAAGCTGCCAAAGGATCCAAAGGATACATGCAGCATGCAAATTTGAGGCCTAATAATTACATTATGCGGCTGGCCATGCATATAGAGAGAGATAGAGATTAATAATGTATGCAAACTATTCATTAGCCAGGCTCAAACCAAAGCATTATTCCTCTTTCCACTTCATAGAGTTTCTCTTAGCTCGAAACTAAGCGGATTATTGACTGTTTGTAAACAGGTGTGAACAGTTAAGTAAGTTATATATATAGACATATAAATATTATATATATAACAGATTTATATATATATATAGCTGTTACTTATATAAAATTTATGTAATTTCATTCTGGCTTTGAGTTTTCAAAGAATTATAAGCCCTGTTACATGTTTACACGCTCAAAAGAAAATGTGTCAAGTTTGTTGTTAAAAATATTTCAATAAATCGCAATACTTTGATCTTCTCAAAGGAGGGTGGTGCCTACCCAGCTGGGGGTCACATATAAAGGTTCTTTGATATGAGAAAAACCAGAAGGAAAAGAACAAAAATAAAAAACCATTAAAAGAAAACAATTTAAACTAACTTAAAGTATGTTTAAATTGCATGAATTATATATTTGATTTACTTTTAATGCGGTGTATATATGATATACATTTAATAACAATTTTATACAACATTATATCATTTCCAGTATATATAATTATATATGTTTGATTAGGTACATTTAATTGCTTAAAGAGGCTCTTATTTATAGATATATGTATTTATGTATATATAATGGATCCTTTAGTAGAGTATAATTGGACTTTGTTTAACTCATTAAAATTCTTTTGCACTTAAGCACTTGTAGTATGAAAATTACATCAGCCTGTTGTATCGTGTTGCATGCAGCTGATTTTGGCATCCTCTTTGGATTGTTGGTTGCTAGGCTGTTGGTTTGTTGGACTGTTGGGTTGATGGGTTGATGGGATGATGGTTTGACTGGCTGGTTGGTTGGTTGGTTGGTTGGTTGGTTGGTCGGTTTTATTAGCTGCATCAGCTGCCGGCCATGGATGGTACCGGCTGCTATTTATGTAGTCACCGTCAGTGGCAGTGAGTCGAGCCTCATAACTGTGCATTGAAGTTGGCCCAAAGCATCATGGATGCCATTACAAGCAACATTGGCGGGACCATTGCATAGCCATGTGAGCCAAATGGAGGTTCGTTTCATGGATCCTATGGTCAGCTGCAGCAGCTTCATTTCGATTGTTAACAGTTTTTGCGGTGCATGGCCTCTGACGTTTATGATGTGTTTGCTGTATGCATGGGACGGGGGAGAGGCAAGGCAGCTGCTGTACAGGATGTGGGAGTACTATTGTTGTTGTTGTTTCGTTGACTGTGTGTTGCGTGTGCTATCATTAAGCGTCGAAAATTTCATCAAACACTTCAAAACGGACCACTTGCTGCTGCTTCCCGTTTCACGAACTGTTTCTGTCTCTCTCTGTTTCACTACGGTTGGTCATGCCACGCCCCGTTTCAGTTTATGATTCTATTATTTTCACAGCAAATAAAAGAGAAACTGCGTATCATGGCCAAGTGCTAAATGGGCGCTAGGGAAAATTGCAAAATTTTCTTTTTATATGTATATATTTATATATATATATATATATATATGTGTGTGTGTGTAAGTGTTCGTTTATTTTTTTCTTTCCCTTGTTCTGCCAAAACAGCCAAATTTAAACGTACAAGGTGTTAGAGAGGGGAAGATGCCACGGTCCTGGGTGTCGTGGCAGCTGAGCACGTAAAAAGCGTTGAACTGGAACGTTGTGGGCAACAGCTGCAAGCAAGTGTATATGTGTGTTATTGTATGTGTGTGTGTGTGTGTGTGTGTGTGTGTGTGTGGGTGTGTGGGTGAGAGGGGGTGTGCGTATGGCCAAGGAAAACGAATTTTCAAGCGCATGGAAACTTTGTGCCATGAATCAAAGTTTAGTGTAGCATACTTTTTAGGTGCGATTTATATATTTCAAAATAAAATAAATGAAGGGCGTTCTTTGCTTTGGTGTGTGAGCTGTTGCTGTTGCTGCTGCTGCTGCTGCTGCTGCTGTTATTGCTGCTGCTGTTACGTCTGCTGCTGGTGCTGCTACAGCCAACAAGCCCAAAAGACAAAGCACAGCAATGCGATGATGCGGGAAGGAACCCCACAAATTGGTGTATATGAAGACAGGATGTGGGCAATGTATTGGGAGGGTCTTTGATTTAACTTTTGGGTGTTTGGTGCAAATTCAAATTCTCGGTTTTATTTCAGCGCACAGGAAATGCAAAAATTTACACTTGGTTAGCTGATTGATGAATGCATAAATGAAGCGTACACATGCGTTTTAACAGAATGATGGGCATGTCGGGGTAGCCAGGGGAAGTGTAGGGACTGGTGATTGGAAGACTTCTGCTGCAAGTTGAGCAATTTTGTTTTTAGCTCTTAAAGGCAATGGGATGCTGCTACCTTAAGCAGTGGCAGAAGCAGTAGCAGTAGTAGGAGAGGGAGGTTGGCAGCAGCTTCACGCAGCAGCAGGTACGAAGCCAACACTCAATATCAATTCTTCAGCAGAACACGCTTACGTCACAAGCCATTGGGTTCCTTATTTTTATATGCAAAATATGCAAATGCGATTTTATTTTATTTTATTTTGTGGTTTATTTTTTTATATTTTTTATGCTCAAGTTAAAAACGTCGCTCAGATTTGATTTGGTTGCTGGTTTTAGCTTTAGCCGATTTAACAAATTAACGTTATTTATTTGACAATGATTTGGGATCCAACTCTAATGCGACATATGAGTAATGCGACAGCTTTGCCCTTCCATCTCTCATGTTGATTGTGGCAGGGGCACATAATTAGGTAGAGAATGTTGAGAGAATTTCGCAAGTAGAGTCGTACTGGTTGGTTGGAGCTTTGGTTTGGGAATCATCTCGTATCTGGTATGATTTGTAAACACAATTTGGTTAGCGAGCCATGAACATAAAGTCAAATTTATTGCCACTGAGATTTCAGCGTTGAATATGCGCTAGAAAAATGGCCAGCAAAACGACATTGAAATGCTGAGTAATCTGCGCGGGTTATGTGCTGCCTTCGTTGTTTTTGCTATACAGTTATACCAGCTATACAGTTATGCTGCTAGTGTCCTGCCAGACGTAACAAAATATGCCAGAAATAAGCCAAAAATTACTTTTAATATGCGCGTCGCATAACCAGAAGAAGCCTTCCGAAATGCCTATCTGACTCTGGACGCTGCCATTCAGAGATAAGTGAGATATATGAAAAGTTAGCATCCAACTTCGATGCCCTTACACCAAAACATACAGACATATACATACATACATATATATTAATACATAGCATAGCAATGTATTTGTATGTTTGTGCTGTGTGGTAGTAGTAGTTGCTGTAGGTGGTAGGCGACAACATAATTTCGTAATTAATTTGCCAAAACACGAATGTAATTTAATAAAATTGCGTACACGCCGCGTTGCCCAGGCAGCACCCGTTCATTCATTGTGCGGCAGCATCTTCATTTTGCTGGCAAAACATTTAAGTAATTTATGCAGGGCCTTAGACAATTTGCGGCGTTACCAAGGACGCGCACAATGATGATGATGATAATGATGATGATGATTATAATGATGATTATGATACTTCTTGTACAGCAACTTATTTTACTGTTATATTTGGCACACTCTTTCCATTTGTACGCTCATCCATGTCCTTGTGCACTCCTTTTTGTCGGTTTTGTCTGAATGGTGTAAGAAAAAGTAAGCGGCGATTATTTATGGTCTATTTTTGAGCATGCCACTAATTATGCTGGCATTTGAGCCTTCAACCAACCAGCAACAACCAACAACCAACAACCAACAACCAGTTACCAGTAACCAACAGGCAACGCTTCCAATTACTTTACGGAAATAAATCAGTTGCGCCAAGTGACGTTCACCACAAATCCTGTTGCCAAATCGGTCACAAATTGAAACCTGCCCAATTATTGATTCCACTGCTAACACATAAAATAGAGAACTATATTTATATAGACTTTAATTACAATTCAATGAACAAAACCTTTAATTGAATATATATTGTATAAATATCAGGTGCGTATCCTAAAATAGTCCTTTAACTGTCAGTTTATATTACGTCCTGATCTAATAATGCTCTCTAATTAGTCAATTAAGTTAATTCGTCCTGTCAGCTGATTGGCATTGTTATATAATCAGCTTGAACTTAGTTTTAAATAGTTTGAACTGTTTAATTGTTTTATCCTTGAAGCTATGTTAACTAATATATCCTTTAAACTTAGCAATAATATAAACACACAGAGAATAACTTTTTCTGCATTTCAAGTGGCAAATGGCTAATGGCAATGCCTTTAACTGTATTCACTGTAGCTGCCACGCCTTGTTTGGGTTTATGGGTTTACGCCCGTTGGCGCTTAAATCAATTGCCGCAATTTGATAATATTTCAACAGGGAATGATTATGATTGGACTTCGTAGGCAAAGGACCCACTGGGATCCCTTCATTTCCCACAACGGTCTAGCCACCCAGCGTCCTTTTTTCTGTCGTTTTGTTGACATTTCCGTCGCCGCTTCCGTTTAGCAGCACAAAAAAAAGGAAGAGAGAAAAAAAAAGTTTGTTTTTCTTGGCTATCCTCCATCATTCCTCAATCTACGTTATTCAGTTACCATCACCACCTTTTCCCTTACAGCCTACCTTCGTGCCAACCTCCTTTGCTCCCTCTTCTATCATTCGGATTGCCACTTCACAGCCCATATGGCGTTGTCTCGCTGTGTCCTTGGTAGTCCACGTAAAAAGGATTTGGGGCAACGCATTTCGCATGCCTAAATGCCAAAAGACGTCGCATAAACATGGCAAGCCACGCCCACTCCGCCCATGCCCCAACCAACACCTAAAGCGTCCTATAACGTCTCTGAATTACATTCCAGCTACAGAGCTAGCGAATATAAAAATATATAAGAAAACCGCGCAGGACAGCAAAATATATAATTTTTTTTTGTTTTTTTTCTTTTTACTGTATATTTTTTTTTTTTTTGTTTGACGCTTTGCCGGTTTTTCTGTGCGGTTTTCCTTTTCGCTTCGGGTTGTGTGCGCATTTGGCGGTTTTTATGAAAAATTACCATGTTTTCTTCGCACTCATTCACAGCCACTCCACAGCACGCACCCCCTTTACTTTCTTACACCCGCAGCCCACATCCTGCTCTGCCATAGGCTACCCATACTTACCAGCTTAGCTGAGCACTTGGCATGACATTTCTTCTTATTTTTTTTCCATTTTTTTCCATTTTTTTTATTTTTATTTATATTTTTTTTTAATTTTTCTTTTATTTTTTTTTTGTGCTGCCTGGCAATTTCGGCATTTGACTTTTTTACGTCAGGCACTTGAGACAGCAAGGAGTGGGCACTGCCATAAGGAGAGTAAGCGAGAGGCAATGAGCACGCGGGTGTCAAAGGAGGTGCGTTGGGGTGTTGGCATGGATGGAAAAGTCAACCAGTGCGCCACATACTTCCTCTAATGATGCCACTTATGTCGTGACGAAATTATTTATATATATGTACATTTTTGCGTATACTCTAGGAGTCTTTAAAGGCTACAGGGTATATACGACGTGTAGCGACAACATAACTAAGCCTCTATAATACTTTAATATAAGATTAAGCAATGATTTTGAAGGAAAATTTATTGTGAAAATGAAAGCTTATTACTATATAATTCGAACTTATCTGTTATGTACTCTGATCAGCATTAATCGATTAAAATTATTATTTTCCATCTATTGGAAAGCCTTAAAATACTTTAGTTAGGGTATTTTCTTGTCGTATATTTCATAAATTAGAAATTTTTTTTATGTTTTCCTATGTGTCGTTTTCTTATTATTCTCTCCTTTTTTTTGTTTTTCTGGTCTTTTTATGAGCAAAGCCCAACCCACATCCTTCCTCATGCGTATTTTTGGGTACATTCTTTTATACAAATAAACATATTATATATATATAAATATATATATATATGCATGTATAAGATGTATATATATATATATATATGTACTTTGGTTTGGAACAATTGCGTGCAAAAATTTGGAACTGCTAATTGGCAGCACATAATTTACGTGCTTATGCCAATTTTCATTTCCTTTTCCTATTTTCCTATTTTCCTATTTTCCTTTTTTTCGTATTTTCGTGTTATTTTCGTTCATTTTTGCGGTTACAAATGAAAGTGCTGCCCCAGTGTCCTTTTTTTATATATAGAAATGATCGGAAGGGTCGCTTCGTTGAATACAGCTTAAATCACCTTTCATGTATTAAACAAGAAATGCAATAACGTGTCTCTATGTGTGTATGTGGTGTGTGGCGCGTGTGTGGTGTATGTGTGGCTTGTGTGGGGGCTTGTGCAACACCACTCAGTGGTTAGGGGCCACTTGGAGATTTGATTAACTGCTTCCGTGCGTCATCAAATTCGTTTTTAGCCCTTGGCTTCTTCGATCTAGGCTAGCAGTAGTTGGGCAAGGGATTCGGGGTCAAGGGTTAGTTGAAAAAGGGGTATTGCCAGCTACAGCAACTACTCAATAAAACTCATTAGTGGCGTTTTGTCCAGGGTGCTATTGGTATTGGTGTGAGTTAGTGTGTGTTGGTGTGTTAGTGGTGTATACTGACTGAGGCTGGCTGCTTTCCATGGCCCGCCTGGCAATTATCACCGGCATGGTCCCCATTGACTTTGGCAATTGATTGCAGCCGTTGTCCTCGTTGTTGCCGTTGCCATTGCCGTTGCCTTTACAGTCTCTGTAGACGTTGTCGCCGCGAGCAGCATCATGGAGTGCTGCCAGCGACAGCATCAAAAGTGCCGATAAAAATTTATAGCAAACTGATTTGAAAGTCAATTATCCTGTGCCACCTAGGAGCTGTGGAAGCCAGCGAGTCAACTATTTGGCGCAGACGATGCTGTCAACGGCGTGCAAATGGCTTTTCCATGCTAACCAGCCTCGGCTATCCCCTTTGCTTCCCTATTTGGTTTACACTTGAGCTTTTCCTGGCAGCCGTTGCCTACCTTTTTTATGTTTTTTCGTATTTGCGTTTAGTTTTTGTCCTCAGCCACTCGTACTTTTTCTCCTGCTTGAATCCTTCACTCTCTCTCTCTGTCTCTCCCTCTCCAGAGTCAGTTTAGTACAAGTATCTCGTTGAGGATGCCGCTACGCAAAAACTGTTGCCAGTTTTTCTTGACATCCTACTGAACCCTGCACCTCACCTACATACTGGTACTGAAACCTGACGCTGCTAATGAGGATAGTACTTCATTTGTGTCGATCGTTTACTGTGCAGTCATTAAAGGTTTCTTCTTTACTCACAACGCACTCTCTCTCGCTCTGTCTACACTCAGTCATGTCATTTACTGTCGTTTATAGTCACATCTTCAGACTCTTACCACTAAATGTATCAACAGTTAACAACGTATGTTGTCTAACGTTGTCTAGTGTTGTTTCTGGTATGTGTCTGGAATAGTTATTGAGAGTTACTCTCTGTATACACTCTCGTTCTAACTGTACAACTGTGTGCAGTTAATGAGTTTAATGGCGGACATTGAATTTGAATTTGAATTGCTAATGCAGACAGCCGTTCATGGAAACGGAAATGAAAATACGAATGGAAAAGTGCATTGCATTGCAAAAACAAACGTAATGGAACTTATGACCATTTTCATATTATCCTGCCAATGTTTTTCCACTTACAAAAGGAAATTAGTTGTAAATGAAAACTTTATAGAGAGTCTACCTTATGCCTAGTTGAGATTATGCTAAACACTTCATTGAAATTACATGAAAAACATTGAGAACTTGTTCAAAAACTAGTTCATTGTTGTATCTGAAATTTGAACTGGCTCAAACCAGCTGTACATAAAGTAAGAATGGTGCTGACATTATCTGGAATTGAGTTGACCCCAAAAACCAAAAAAGCTTGCAATTTTGTTGACCCTTGATGAGAACTGATTCTATCTAAAGCGCGAACTGCCCATTTGGGGCATGACCCGTCTGCCCCTTACAATCCCTTTAACATCTCATTGACCCAACCGCCTACTAACTACTAATATAGCACAATTCTCATTCCGCAATATAACCACACACATGTTGTACATGTTACTATTGTTGGTTGTTGCAAATGTTGTTGTTGCTGTTGTTGCTGTTGCAGCTATTGTTGTTGGCTAATGGCTGACAGTGGCCGAACATTACAGGTAATTTCTGCGATACGCATCTCACAATTGTGGCCAAATGGCAAATGGAGAATACAAAATGGAGAATGGAGAATGGTAAATGGTAAGTGGTAAATGGTAAGTAGAGGATGGGATAATGGATCTGCGAAACAGGAGGAAGCAGATGACAAAATTGCCTGCTGAGCGAGCAAATAATTTAAATTAAATTTGAAGTAATGTTATTGTTGCTATTTCTGTTTGCTGTTGTTGTTGTGGTTGTTGTTGTTGTTACAGCTAATGTTAATGTTAATGTTATTGTTATCTTTTTTTTCTGTGTGTATGTGTATGTCTACATGTCTGTGTGTGTGTAAGCAACTACAATAACAAGAAACAAGTAAAAGCAAAGAAACAACAAATTTGGTTTATTGTTTTTCCATTTGCTGTCGCTGGTCAGGGAAATTTTTGCCACAGGCAAAAGAAAAAGAAAAGTATCTCACACCAATCTATTTTTTGTCTCTTTTTTTGTATTGTTTTCAATACCTCTTACTCACACGCTCTCTCTCGCGCGCTGGTTTTACCTGCCTGTCATTTCTGATTTATGATCTGTTGCATAGTTTTAGGCGCATTCATCAAGCGAATGAAGCGAACTTTAAGCGTTTATAGCGAATATTTCACAGTTGTTGCTGCTGTTGTTGATGATGATGTTGTCGTTGTTGCTGCTGATGGTACTGGTGATGCTGCTGTCTTTGGGGCATCATAAAATTAAATTAAACACACAAATTATTTTCGTTTTAATTTTCATTAAATTTTTATGGCCAAGTACATTGTTGTTGTTGCTGTTATCTCTGTGGGTTTCTGTTGCTATTGTTGTTGTTGCTCTTCTCTGTGTTGCCGCAATTACGCCAAACAAATAAAAAAGCAACAAAAAACAACAGCAACAACAACAATGACAACAAATAACAGCAACAGCAGCAATAATAATGTCACAGGTAAAATGGCTGTGCGACAACAAAATTTATGGGTACACTGCACAAAAAAACGCACATATACATATAAAATACACATACAAATATATGTATGTATATGTATGACTATGTATATATATAAAAAAATTAAAAACCAGAAGAACCCTGCGCAAATATTTAACGATTTGTGTAATTTTCTTGTTGCTACAAATAGCCGACATATGTTTTAACTACAGCAACAACAAGCCAAGAACAACAACAACAACAACAATAACAGATACAGATACAAATATAAATATGTAGATTAATATATGTATACATATATATATATGTATTTATGCACATAACAATAACAATTTAATGGGCTTAAACGATTTAAGCCTCTCTGGCCATATGCAAAACCAAATGATGTGGTTTCCACTCACCAAATCTCGAGCTGCATTTCAAGCTTGCAATTTCGATGGTTTATATTTATATGCAATTAATTCTGCTTAATTAAGCCACTATTGGCCTACTCGTGTACATGTTCAATGCCAAACGTGCATATGTTGTCCATAATCGGCTCACACAGCACAGCTCTTCCGCTCTCCCACTCTCTCTTTGTATGTTATGGCCTTGTTTGGATGCCATGTTAAGTATTATTGCATTTTGCTTATGGTTGTTGCTTCTCTTTCCACTCGTCATTGTGGCTGTTGTTGTTGTTGTTGTTGTTGATTATGCACTTAACTGGCTGCATAATTGAGTCGCAATATTTTCAACCGCATCCTTTCTATCTACCTCATTTATTTCTACCCCTTTACTCTCTTAACTTTCTCTCGCTATTGCAACGCTAACTGTCTCTGAGTGTCCTTAATACACACATAATATGCCAAAGTGCAACTGTGCAACTTACTGTTCACAATTAAGAGTTAATTTTATTGTTTTTTTTCTTACCGAAGAAAGGTGAAGACTTTAATAGAGATAGATAGATAGAGATAGAGAGAGCGAGAGCTAGAGTGCAACTAAGCCAGTTCCAAGTTGCTGGCCAAATTGCAAATGCCTTTCATAAAGGATGCTCTTATATAAAAACACTAAAAATATGCGAATGGCAACAAAAACTAACACACACACACACACACAAAGTTATATAGCTGTTCGTATAGAAGTGCATTTCCTGCATATGTGTGTGTGTGTTTTAGCCATGAAGTGGCAGAAAATTTGCACTGGCACTTAAGTTATACAACATTCAAAGATGTTCTTTGTCCGCGACAGACAACGACCATAAATTTTGCGACCTACTGCCAACTATAGAAATGCCATAGGCTTTATGGCAGCAAGGACATGTGGAGGACACATGAAGAGTGGTGGTATGGCGTGGGGAGGGAGGGGGGGGGGGTTATGGGTGAAGTGTTGTATGCGGTGCTTCAGTTACTTGGCGGATGGCTGGCAACGTCTTCAGCAATATTTTTGGCACATGCTCAACTAATAATTTGCCGTGTGCCAGCAAAGAACACGAAGAAGCGGTCCTTACAGCACCAGCCAGGATCTAGGCAGCAGTAACAGCAAATAGCAATAGCAGTAAAAAGAAAAAAAAAAAGAGCAGAAAGGCAGCAGCAACAGCAAAAAGCAGTAGGAGCAGGAGTAACAGGATGAGAGCAATTCAACTAACACAAGCGTATTTTTATGCCCTCTTTTGGGGCCAATGTGATATGGGTGAAATGAGCATATTAACTTGCTATAAATCTGTGACTCTTGTGTGCCAGGATTCGCCTTGCCATTGCCAGGAATTATAAAGTGAATATTGAGGATGCAATTGAGATCTAGATAAACCATTTCAAAATACAAACGAGCAGAGGAGTATAAGGGTAAGTCTAGCAATAAACTTCTATAAAGTAATTAGATATTAAGTGCAAGCAGCTCTCACTCTCTCACGCTCTCTTTTTCTTTCTCCCTTCTAAGCAAACCCTTCTTATTTATATGACTCTGACTTGACTTCCCACACAT
>JBAMBS010001874.1:0-25000 GCA_037044455.1 Zygothrica quintamaculata
CAATTGTGAGGATTGTGCTCCTTTACCAGTTGTTGGTGTACCAGACGCTGATGATCCACTACCAGATGTTGTTGCATTGCTACGTGATACACCACTACCACCACCGCCACCGCCACTGCTGCCGCCGCCACCGCCACCACTGCCACTGCCACCACCACCGCTACCATCTGTTGTTTGATTAATACCAGATGATGAACTGGTACTTGATGATGCTTTCGGTGTTGCCGGTGTACGTTGCTTTTTTTTACCACCCTTTGCTGTAACTGGCTCCAATTCAAGCTCCTCCTTAGGCATTGATTCAATTTTTTGTAAAAATACCTTCTCCAATGTTTGGGCCATAACAACAACATCCTCACCAGGCTTATTATATACATAACAATTGGTGAACATTGTATTAAAATCATTGATTGCCTCCTTAGCTGACCAATAATAATTATTCTCCAAACGTTTCTTAATTGTGCCCATATCCATTGGCTGTTTAATGATCTTATGATAATCGGGCAGGTTTAATTTCTTTGCATCGACCGGCTGTTGGAATGGCCATGAGAAATGATGTTTCCATATGACCTTCATAACAGTTTTTATTAAATATTGCAATTGATTTGTATTGCGTCCCGGTCGCTCCTGTGGTGGTACAACCGGTGGTTGTACAATACCATTAATTGGCTCCACAGGAGGCTCATAACGTGGCGGTGGTTCGTTGGATGACATTGTTATTGTTGCTGTTGCTGTTACTGTTGATGTTACTGTTGTTGTTGCTGTTGTTGTTGTTGTTTACTAATATTATTTTCACACTTTATGCTTATTTTATTTGTTGTTGTTGTTGTTGTTGTTGCTGTTGTTGCTGTTGTTGTTGCTGTTGTTGTTTTTCTTTGTTTGTTTTTAACTATTGTTGCAGTTGCAGCTTCAGCTACAGTTACAGTTTTTTCTTTTCTTTTTTACTTCTATATATATATATGTATATATATTATATTGAAGTATAAGGACTATAAGGATCAACTGATTTTCCAGCTAATATTGCTACTCCTACCACCAAGTGACTGAGACTGAGACGGCCGACGCACACACACACAACGCACACACACGCCCGGGGCCGTCTCGTCCTTTTTAAACGTCCTGTTTCCACTCAGAGCTGAAACCTATGTATTGCTCTGCTTCTACTGCAGTTACTTCTTCTACAGCTGCTGCTGCTGCTGTTGCTATTGCTACAGCTGCTGCTACTACAGCTGCTGCAGATTTGCTTTATTCTATCAATTGCTATTGCTGATAATGCTGCTTCTGCTTCTTCTGCTTCTGCTGCTGCTTCTGCTGCTGCTGCTGCTGCTGCTGCTGCTGCTTCGTCTACGGCTGCTCTTGGCTTTTGTGTTCCTTGCATGCTCAGCAAATTCTTGTCAACTAAATATTAACAAAAAGATAATGTTAAATTATTAAGTTAAAGACAATTTTATAGCAACATTCTACTTACCACCACTTGCCGGTGTCGTGGCGTTGGCTCACCCGGATGTCAGTTTTATGTTTCAATCTTTTGTTGCTGTTCCGATGGCATTTTGTTGGCCGACTTAATTGGAAGCTGTTGCTTCTCTGCATTCAACACTTATTATTGTTATTAATATTGTTGTTGTTATTGTTGTTATTGTTGTTGTTGTTGTTGTTGTTGTTGCTATTGTTGTTGACTTTATATTGAGTTAGAATATTTGGAGTTTTTTCTCCTCTTCCTTCCAATTGTTGCTATATTATTGTTATTGCTATTGGTGTTGTTGCTCCTTCTATTGTTCTTGTTGCTGTTGCTGTTGTTGCTGTTGCTGCTGCTGCTGCTGTTATTGGTCGGTCGTCGTTCAGCCAAGCAGCAAGGAAACTGCAAAAATAAAAACAAAACAAAAAAAGTTAAATATATATGTTAATAATAATATAAACAAATCATTTTTTAAGCTTAAAGATACAACAATTCTAACGAAACAACTTATTGATTTCTTTTTTTTTATGTATCATATCTAAGCTCGACTTATAAATATAAATATATATACATATTTATATATATAGTTTATAAACTTAATTATTAATTATACATACTCTATATAAAGATACAAATTATAATTTTATTTTAATATTAAAATTGAATTTTATTGCAATTTTTAATTGCCGCGAAAATGAAATGTAAACAGAAATTTTGTTTGTTGTGCGACGCGCAGCGGCTTTTACTTCGTTTACCGGCAAAAAAAAAAAAAGAAAAGAAAATAAAATAAATAAATAAATAAAAATAAATAGAAAAAAAAAAGATTTTCCTTTTCTCTGTCTCTCATTTTCCGTCCTACTTTAAATATTCTTTTCTATCTTATTTTATTTATTTATTTTTATTTATTTTTTCAAATAGTCACAATAGACACACACACACACACAAACACACACACACATATATATAGATGCACACATGCATATACATAAATATACACGTGATTGCATTAGAAGTGAAAAAAGAGAGCGCGAAACTACAATATACTGTTATTCGTTACATAAACAATAAAATGCCATTCCATTTGATCAGTTTAAATAAACAAAATACGAAATACAAAATACAAAATACGAGCACAAAACAACACAAAACAACACAACACAACACAACACTCACACACATGTACACAAGATTCTCCCGCGTTCGGCAAAAACAAAATTTATAAACACACACACACATGCATATAGACATACACACACACACACACACACACTGATTATTAACGACACATATATAAATAGTTATAAAAAATAATAAACACAAAATTATATTTTAAAAATATATAAAGCTTGTAAAACAATAAAACTTTGCAAATTTTCTTGCTTTGCGTTTCTTCTTCTTCTTATTATTATTTTTTTTCTATGATATTTTCATTTACACACGCTACTGGTGCAGCTGCTGTTGCTTCTTCTTACGTTTTTTATATTTTTTTTTATATTATGCTTTAGCTTGGCCTTTATTTTTCTTTTTTGTTTTTCATATCTGTCGTGCGGCTTTAAACGTATTGTGTGCATGCGTGTGTGTGTGTGTGTGTTTATGTATGCATGCATGCATGCATGCATGTATGTATGTATGATATTTATTTATATATATATATATATATATGTGTGTGTGTGTGTGTGTATATATTTATAAGTTAGCCGAATGAGTGTCTCTTTTTCGATATCAGAGTTCGAAAGTAAAAAAGACAGGCGGCAAAATATAGCGAGCGCAGGCAAGTAGCGGCAACTGTTATTGTTCTTGTTGTTGCTATTGTTTTGCTGTATCTGCAAGTATATTACAAACTGTCGAAGCGATACGGAGCGACTACGTCACGAACGAAATTCGAATTGAATCGAATGTCGCCCGAAGAGTACGGAATGCTGCTGCCGCCTGTGTGCTGCGCCTCTAGGTTAATAAATCGTGCTAATAGTGGCACGAATTTAAAGCCGGTTTATATGCTGCAAACAGCCGCATCTGCAGTCGCTGTCGACGTTGACAGCAAAACCATCAATGAAATTTTATGTCATGTCTGTTTTCTGTTTCTCTCCTTGCCCGCCCACCCACAATCAACTGGACGGATGGTCTACAATCGTCTTCTACTTACACACAAAGAAAACAATACAACTATCCTCCATATAACGACATAAATATTTACCCTATATTAAAATCTGACACTTTGAGTGTAGCTACAGAATAGTAAAACTTCAAAAGGTAAACAAGAAATTCGAAGCTACTTGTAGACTGACTTTGCGCGCCAAATGCAATTGATTCACATACAGTCAATACACGCACACATTCGAATGCATGGATATAAACGGAAGAAGATGAATAGCCGGCAAAATTAACATATTAACAATGTTGATTTAACTATATTCAGTTAAGATTTATTATATTACAATATTTATAAAAAACAAACACAATAAAAATAATAAAATTAACAATCTATCTAACTTTAATTAATATTTTACCATTGATATTAATTTACAGAGGAAATAAAACTACTAAAATTTTTCGAACATTAAAAAAAAAAACATGACGCGAAATAATTTATTTCAATGCACACCCCTTCTCTAAAGGGTAGCAAAATTGTAAAAAGGTATCTGCCAGCTGGCCATTTTATTTGATAATTTCTTTTAAGATTTATCCAAGGATGAGAAGAAACCACCCCTTTCATACCATCTCAAAGATGCTCTAATCTTTCCATATATACTAAAAGAGCTTGAACCTTAAGTTGTTTACTTAAAACATTAATAATTAATGCATTCTTTTGTAATATATATAGATACAGATACAGATATATATATTCATATATATATATATCTATATATGTTTATATATTACTTTAGAACAAAACAAATTAAAACAAAATAATAAGTTCCATTCTAAAGTAATATATAAACATATATAGATATATATATATATGAATATATATATCTGTATCTGTATCTATATATATTACAAAAATAATATTTATAATAATAATAATAAGGAATTCGCAACCACAGCAACTACAAATAACGTTAACGAAATTACACAAAAATTCGGATATTCCCTAAAAATAAAACAAAAACAAACTTATCTTTTATTCGAATTGACACGGATTTTATCTACATAACAACAAATTTAATAAATGTAAGTAAATGGTATCTAAAATGCATGCAAAAAAGAATTATATTGCATCTTTGCTGCACGTGGCGTACAGGAAGAAAAAAGAAGAACAAATAAAATAAGTAAAAATTGAAAATAAACGCGCGCTTTTTAAACACCGACGTATAATCATTCACTTTTTCTTTAATTCAATAACCTTTAACCAACACACACCACACTCCGTCCGTCCATTCACCCATCGGCAGCGTATTATAGAATATTTGAACCATTCAAGATTTCGGCTATCGATAATAATAACCCTTGCTATAATGAATGCATTAATTATTAATGTTTTAAGTAAACAACTTAAGGTTCAAGCTCTTTTAGTATATATGGAAAGATTAGAGCATCTTTGAGATGGTATGAAAGGGGTGGTTTCTTCTCATCCTTGGATAAATCTTAAAAGAAATTATCAAATAAAATGGCCAGCTGGCAGATACCTTTTTACAATTTTGCTACCCTTTAGAGAAGGGGTGTGCATTGAAATAAATTATTTCGCGTCATGTTTTTTTTTTTAATGTTCGAAAAATTTTAGTAGTTTTATTTCCTCTGTAAATTAATATCAATGGTAAAATATTAATTAAAGTTAGATAGATTGTTAATTTTATTATTTTTATTGTGTTTGTTTTTTATAAATATTGTAATATAATAAATCTTAACTGAATATAGTTAAATCAACATTGTTAATATGTTAATTTTGCCGGCTATTCATCTTCTTCCGTTTATATCCATGCATTCGAATGTGTGCGTGTATTGACTGTATGTGAATCAATTGCATTTGGCGCGCAAAGTCAGTCTACAAGTAGCTTCGAATTTCTTGTTTACCTTTTGAAGTTTTACTATTCTGTAGCTACACTCAAAGTGTCAGATTTTAATATAGGGTAAATATTTATGTCGTTATATGGAGGATAGTTGTATTGTTTTCTTTGTGTGTAAGTAGAAGACGATTGTAGACCATCCGTCCAGTTGATTGTGGGTGGGCGGGCAAGGAGAGAAACAGAAAACAGACATGACATAAAATTTCATTGATGGTTTTGCTGTCAACGTCGACAGCGACTGCAGATGCGGCTGTTTGCAGCATATAAACCGGCTTTAAATTCGTGCCACTATTAGCACGATTTATTAACCTAGAGGCGCAGCACACAGGCGGCAGCAGCATTCCGTACTCTTCGGGCGACATTCGATTCAATTCGAATTTCGTTCGTGACGTAGTCGCTCCGTATCGCTTCGACAGTTTGTAATATACTTGCAGATACAGCAAAACAATAGCAACAACAAGAACAATAACAGTTGCCGCTACTTGCCTGCGCTCGCTATATTTTGCCGCCTGTCTTTTTTACTTTCGAACTCTGATATCGAAAAAGAGACACTCATTCGGCTAACTTATAAATATACACACACACACACATATATATATATATATAAATAAATATACATATATAAATATATACAGGCAAAAACTCTCTCTGAGCTTTGTGTCTCGTGCCGCCGCCATATTTGCATTTCGAATACGTATTACGTAGCGAATTGTTGTCCCTCTCTATCACATGCTGATGCCCCCAAGCGCTCAGTCATGACAATGTGTAAGTTATATGTGTGTGTGTGATCACTTGTATTTTATTTATTTAAATAAATTTTTTTTTTTTTTTTGCGTAGTTCAAGTGCATGCATATAGGAAAATAAATAAATAATAACATAATTAATGAATTATTTGCCGTGGTACTTAAAATTGAATGAAATTCTTTTAGTATGTCAGCAGCATTTAGACATTTGTATGTATGTATTTATTTTTAGAGCACAAATGTGCAAAAAAAATAAAAAAAAAATAAAGTGACGAACACATTTGTTGACCTTTTGTTGATAAACGTAAAAGGTTTTGCCACGGGTTGGAATCAATTGCACAATTTAGAGAATAATAAAATATGAGTAACACCTATAGGTTGTTATCTACTTTACATTTATCTATAGTTTTATATATTATTTTAATGTCTTGTTTTTTTTACCGCCCCTTTCGGCACCCACAACGTAAAAATGCATGCCTTTGCTAATACGTCTGCTTCTTCTTGTATTTCTACGTCACCGTGTTTGCCTTGAATTCATATTCACACGTACAAACATATATGAACCAATATATGGTGCGGTCCGTTACATACACAAATACAAAAAAAAAAAAACCGACGTTTAACACGAATGCTCTCAACACGAAGCCCGAAGTACACGTTCGTGCTATAACGTACGACGGCTGCTGTTGCTGTCGTCGCGTTCTACGTACAAATTTTTGTTGAAACTCAAAGTCGTCTACTGTACTACATAATTACAACAGCACAGCGGACATCAGCACGGTTGGTCTTCGTGTGTGAGTGCATAAATATGTATGTGTGTGTGTGTGTGTGTTGCTAGTTAATGTTTTGTTTTGTTGTGAGCATGAGTAAGAGAGGATATGAGTGAGTGAGTGTAGAAACTCAGCCGTCGACTACTATTCATGCGATTGGCGTTGGCGTATATGTATATATATATATATATATATAAATATTTTTTTTTCTTTTTTTTTTATATTTTTTTAAATAAAACAAATAATTGCGCGTTATAAAAATATTCAATTGGCTGGCCGACGATCGTAATGACTACGTCATTTGTTGACTCTCAATGCATTTGTTGTTGTTTTTTTTTCCTTTTTGTTTTCAATGTTCTTCCGCATTTAATTCCGCGTCAATTACTTGTTTTTTTTTTTATTGAATATTTTAGCGGTCGGTAGCAAAACTATAAACTGGGGAATTACACTGAGCAAAATTTACGTTCGAGCTATACTAATTGAATTGAGCTGTAAAGTTGATTAAAATTATTGAAAATATATAAACTTTCTTCATTAACTTAAATAAAAGACTTTTAATATTTAATTGCCGGCCGGCATATTTTAATATTAACTTAATATTAAATATATGCCAAGATAATATATATGCGTACATATTGGACACATATACATATGAATATTTGCTTGTGAATGTTGAACTATGTGACAAATACAACAAAAAAAAAACAATATATAAACATTTTTGTTAGCATTGTTTACAAATTGCATGTATTGGCTTAGTGTTTGTGTGTGTATGTACGAGTATTGCTTTAAGTCACTGTGCTGACTAGAGGGATATTAACTGTTTGTATGGTTGAGTGAGAGAAGAAGCATGGTGAGTGTTTTGTATGGGTATATACATGTTCGTTTAGTGTTTTGTGGTGGTCGTCGAAAACTTCAAAGATAGAACGTGTGTGAGAGAGAGAGAGAAAGAACCAAATCAATCCTTCCTCTCTCTCTCGTTCGCCGCTCAACAATTCCATGACAATACTAGTGTTATTGGTGAGGGTGTTAAAACCAAAATTACGTGTGCCTTTTTCTGTTTGCGCGATATTGTGCTTTTGTATGTGTGCGCTTGTAATGTGCAAGAACGACAACAACAACAACAACAACAAGAATTCAAACAGCAACAGCAGCAACAGCAATAAGAAACAAAGAGTTTATTATGCATGAATCATGATGCCTTCTACCGCTGCTGGAACGACGGAACATAACCAAGTTTTAGTTGGCGGCGTGGTGAATTTCCCTCTCTTGTCAACAGCAAGACACAGGCGTGCCACTCTGCAACATACATACAAATGTACATATACATGTATATATACATATATATATATATATATATATATATATATATAAATTTTGTCTTATTTGTCGCATCTTTTTATTGTTTATAAACAAATTATAATACAATTTCTTATAACTGCAATTATTAAATATATTTAAATAGTGTTAACTATTTTAAAAGATATTTGAAACAAAAAATGATTTTATATTAGTTTTATTGCGCCAGCCAAACATCATCTTAAAGCCAGGCATGTGTGCAAACGGTACAGCTCTATATATGTACGTGTGCTATGTTATTTCTCTGTCTATCCTGCTATGCGTTTCCCCATGCGTGTGTGTGTGTGTGTGTGTGTGTGTGTGTGTTTTGAGCGCTCTCTTACATTTTCGAATTTCGAAAGTTGACTCGTCGCTCATTTCGACTGCTGCTGTTTGTACTGTTGCCGTGAGTGCCAAAACGGCGGCAAAGTAACTCACATATACACGGACGGACGGACATACATACATACATGCATGCATGCATGCATGCATACATAAACACACACACACACACACGCATGCACACAATACGTTTAAAGCCGCACGACAGATATGAAAAACAAAAAAGAAAAATAAAGGCCAAGCTAAAGCATAATATAAAAAAAAATATAAAAAACGTAAGAAGAAGCAACAGCAGCTGCACCAGTAGCGTGTGTAAATGAAAATATCATAGAAAAAAAATAATAATAAGAAGAAGAAGAAACGCAAAGCAAGAAAATTTGCAAAGTTTTATTGTTTTACAAGCTTTATATATTTTTAAAATATAATTTTGTGTTTATTATTTTTTATAACTATTTATATATGTGTCGTTAATAATCAGTGTGTGTGTGTGTGTGTGTGTATGTCTATATGCATGTGTGTGTGTGTTTATAAATTTTGTTTTTGCCGAACGCGGGAGAATCTTGTGTACATGTGTGTGAGTGTTGTGTTGTGTTGTTTTGTGCTCGTATTTTGTATTTTGTATTTCGTATTTTGTTTATTTAAACTGATCAAATGGAATGGCATTTTATTGTTTATGTAACGAATAACAGTATATTGTAGTTTCGCGCTCTCTTTTTTCACTTCTAATGCAATCACGTGTATATTTATGTATATGCATGTGTGCATCTATATATATGTGTGTGTGTGTTTGTGTGTGTGTGTGTGTCTATTGTGACTATTTGAAAAAATAAATAAAAATAAATAAATAAAATAAGATAGAAAAGAATATTTAAAGTAGGAGGGAAAATGAGAGACAGAGAAAAGGAAAATCTTTTTTTTTTTCTATTTATTTTTATTTATTTATTTATTTTATTTTCTTTTTTCTTTTTTTTTGCCGGTAAACGAAGTAAAAGCCGCTGCGCGTCGCACAACAAACAAAATTTCTGTTTACATTTCATTTTCGCGGCAATTAAAAATTGCAATAAAATTCAATTTTAATATTAAAATAAAATTATAATTTGTATCTTTATATAGAGTATGTATAATTAATAATTAAGTTTATAAACTATATATATTAATATGTATATATATTTATATTTATAAGTCGAGTTTAGATACAATACAAAAAAAAAAAAGAAATCAATAAGTTGTTTCGTTAGAATTGTTGTATCTTTAAGCTTAAAAAATGATTTGTTTATATTATTATTAACATATATATTTAACTTTTTTTGTTTTGTTTTTATTTTTGCAGTTTCCTTGCTGCTTGGCTGAACGACGACCGACCAATAACAGCAGCAGCAGCAGCAACAGCAACAACAGCAACAGCAACAAGAACAATAGAAGGAGCAACAACACCAATAGCAATAACAATAATATAGCAACAATTGGAAGGAAGAGGAGAAAAAACTCCAAATATTCTAACTCAATATAAAGTCAACAACAATAGCAACAACAACAACAACAACAACAACAATAACAACAAGAACAACAACAATAATATTAATAACAATAATAATTGTAATAAGTGTTGAATGCAGAGAAGCAACAGCTTCCAATTAAGTCGGCCAACAAAATGCCATCGGAACAGCAACAAAAGATTGAAACATAAAACTGACATCCGGGTGAGCCAACGCCACGACACCGGCAAGTGGTGGTAAGTAGAATGTTGCTATAAAATTGTCTTTAACTTAATAATTTAACATTATCTTTTTGTTAATATTTAGTTGACAAGAATTTGCTGAGCATGCAAGGAACACAAAAGCCAAGAGCAGCCGTAGACGAAGCAGCAGCAGCAGCAGCAGCAGCAGCAGCAGAAGCAGCAGCAGAAGCAGAAGAAGCAGAAGCAGCATTATCAGCAATAGCAATTGATAGAATAAAGCAAATCTGCAGCAGCTGTAGTAGCAGCAGCTGTAGCAATAGCAACAGCAGCAGCAGCAGCTGTAGAAGAAGTAACTGCAGTAGAAGCAGAGCAATACATAGGTTTCAGCTCTGAGTGGAAACAGGACGTTTAAAAAGGACGAGACGGCCCCGGGCGTGTGTGTGCGTTGTGTGTGTGTGCGTCGGCCGTCTCAGTCTCAGTCACTTGGTGGTAGGAGTAGCAATATTAGCTGGAAAATCAGTTGATCCTTATAGTCCTTATACTTCAATATAATATATATACATATATATATATAGAAGTAAAAAAGAAAAGAAAAAACTGTAACTGTAGCTGAAGCTGCAACTGCAACAATAGTTAAAAACAAACAAAGAAAAACAACAACAGCAACAACAACAGCAACAACAACAGCAACAACAACAACAACAAATAAAATAAGCATAAAGTGTGAAAATAATATTAGTAAACAACAACAACAACAGCAACAACAACAGTAACATCAACAGTAACAGCAACAGCAACAATAACAATGTCATCCAACGAACCACCGCCACGTTATGAGCCTCCTGTGGAGCCAATTAATGGTATTGTACAACCACCGGTTGTACCACCACAGGAGCGACCGGGACGCAATACAAATCAATTGCAATATTTAATAAAAACTGTTATGAAGGTCATATGGAAACATCATTTCTCATGGCCATTCCAACAGCCGGTCGATGCAAAGAAATTAAACCTGCCCGATTATCATAAGATCATTAAACAGCCAATGGATATGGGCACAATTAAGAAACGTTTGGAGAATAATTATTATTGGTCAGCTAAGGAGGCAATCAATGATTTTAATACAATGTTCACCAATTGTTATGTATATAATAAGCCTGGTGAGGATGTTGTTGTTATGGCCCAAACATTGGAGAAGGTATTTTTACAAAAAATTGAATCAATGCCTAAGGAGGAGCTTGAATTGGAGCCAGTTACAGCAAAGGGTGGTAAAAAAAAGCAACGTACACCGGCAACACCGAAAGCATCATCAAGTACCAGTTCATCATCTGGTATTAATCAAACAACAGATGGTAGCGGTGGTGGTGGCAGTGGCAGTGGTGGCGGTGGCGGCGGCAGCAGTGGCGGTGGCGGTGGTGGTAGTGGTGTATCACGTAGCAATGCAACAACATCTGGTAGTGGATCATCAGCGTCTGGTACACCAACAACTGGTAAAGGAGCACAATCCTCACAATTGCCAACAATGGGATTGCCACAATCAGCGCAAGCGTTGTCAACACCAACGGCAACAACAACAGCAGCAACATCAGCAAATACCCGACCTGTATCCGCCATGGGCGGCACGGTTTCATCAACGGCCGGGGGTGTTGCACCGTCCATACCACCGATAAGCACAATGCCACCGCATACGGTGCCAGGCAGTACAAATACAACGACAACTGCAATGGCAGCGGGTGTCGGTGTTATGCCTGGAGCCAGTGCGGCTGTATTAAATGCGGCAATGGCAAATCTCTTAAATAATCCTGCACAGAGCGGCGGTGCCGGCTATGGTGTTGGCGCCCCACAAACATCGCTCAATAGCAGCTCCCTGCTCGATGGCAATGCTGCGGCACAAGCAGCAGCTGCTGCCGCAGCAGTTGCAGCAGCGGCCGGTGCTGCTGCTGCTGCAGCTGCTGCTGCAAATAGTGCCGGTGGTAATACAACTGTTCCTGGATCATCTGGTGTGACAATAACAACGGCTGCCGTGAATGCCGCCAACGCGGTCCAGGCCTATGTGAATAGTACGGCGGGTGTTGGTGTTGGTGTTGTCGATGCTGTTATACCGCCACAGCAGCCAGCTAAAATGAAAAAGGGTGTTAAACGGAAGGCGGACACAACAACGCCCACAGCCAATGCATTCGAATCGCCCTATGCCCAAATGGACTCCAAATCAGCCAAAATAGCGACGCGGCGGGAATCAAATCGTCAGGTAATTGGCAAGAAGGTAAGAGGCAATTGTCAGACGTTTGTTACTAAACCACCAATATATAAATATATATATATATATATATGTGTGTGTGTGTGTGTGTGCGTTTGTTTTTATATATATATATATATATGTATTAGTTGTGTGTGTGTGTGTGTGTGTATGTATAAACATGTAATTGATAGGAATTGTTTGTATATAATGATGTATCAAATAGGATCAAAATCAATATCAACATTAACTTTAGACTTTGCTTCAAATTATTTAAATAAAATTTCCATTCTTTGTGTTCATAGTTTTTTTCTTTTTTTTTTCTTCATATTCACATTTCAAATAGGAAAATAATTATAAATTTCACATGAACTCTCTTTTGCTTTTTTATCTATCAAAAGTTTTAGCATTAGAATTAACTTTTTTTTATTTTTTATATACACTTCACTTTACTGTTTTTTTTTCCCCTATGCGGACAACACTATGAAAAACAAAAAAAAAAAGAAAAAAAAAACAGTTAAGAAAAAGTAAAATTTCAAAGTAGAAACTAATTTCAAACGAATGTATATAAAAATTTATTTATCGATTACTCACGACATTTTTTTTTTAAAGCACATTTTTGCAGATTTATTTTATTATCCTGTTTTTTTTTTTTTCTATTTATTTATTTATTTATTTTCTCTTTTTGTCACTATGCACACACTTTTTATTCAGTTTATACACGCACAATAATTGAACCACATACGCAGAAGCAGATTTAAGTTTCTTATTTTCTTTCAATATGCACAAACAAATACAACACCAACACACACACACACACACATAACACATAACACATACATTTATACATACATAACAAAAACAAGAAAAACAACAACAATAATAATTATATTATTCATGTATTAAACGCTGCCTTTTGCCTTTTACACTTTTATTATTTTTATATATATACAATATCACAAACATAATAAACGATTTTTAGAGCAATAAAAACAATCGATAGTTACACAAAATAAATATCATATAGATATCGATAATGAAGCTTGATAAGTTAGCGTCAGAATTTTGCTGTGTGTTAATTGAAATTATGTTTAATTTTTAATTTAAGACTATCAGAATCGATTGTTATTTAAGCTCTCTTATATAAACTATATCATTTAATAATATTAAATAATAATAATAATATTATTATATTATATTATTATTAATTTTATTATCATTAATAATAATTAATAGTATCTATAATTCATCATTACTTTATTTCTATATATATATATATATATTTCTTTATTCTTTTTTCCTTTCGTTTTTGCTCATCGCGATATATATCGTTATATATATATATATATATACATATATATATTTGTCAACATATATACCATTGCTACCGTTGTCAATGTCATTGTCATTGCCATTGTCGTTGTCGTTGTCATTGTCATTGTTACTGCCAATGCCGGTGGCAATATCAATCCAAATCTTGAACTCAATTAAAAATCTGTATTTGAATTTGTTTTATATCGTGGATATTATCATCGTTATTTGTTTGTAATTGCATATGTACCGTCATGCATCACAACCACAATCATCACAATCATCACAATCATCACAACCACCACAACCACCATCATCACCACCATCAATCGATAACAATTTTGAAAATTAAACGGCAAAAACAAAAAATTAAAATAACTAAAAAAATAAAAAAAAAAAAAAAATCTATTAAAACGCATATTAAAACATCAAAATATCAATATACAGGATCTTACATTCCAGGGCTCGGGTTATCCAATGTCACCATTGGGTGTTGTTGGTGTACCTGGTATGGTATCGGTGGGTAATGTGGGCGGTGGATCAAGTGCCAAGTCAAAGGAAAAACTATCGGATGCACTTAAGTCATGCAATGAGATACTCAAGGAACTATTCTCAAAGAAACATTCTGGTTATGCATGGCCATTCTATAAGCCCGTTGATGCAGAACTATTGGGTCTACACGATTATCATGATATCATTAAGAAGCCAATGGATTTGGGAACGGTTAAGCGTAAAATGGACAATCGAGAATATAAAAGTGCACCGGAATTTGCGGCCGATGTACGATTAATATTCACCAATTGCTATAAATATAATCCGCCAGATCATGATGTTGTCGCAATGGGACGAAAATTGCAGGATGTATTTGAGATGCGCTACGCCAATATACCCGATGAGCCAGTTGCAAATGCGGCACATCATCATCATGGATATTCGAGTACATCGAAACATGATGCCAGCGATTCATCCAGCGAGGATTCCAGCGATACCGAGAACGAGTCCAACTCGGACGAGGAGCGTAGTGCAAAGCTTAAAATGCTTGAATCTAAGCTGCTTGGTCTTCAGGAGGAGATAAGAAAATTGGTTGAGGAGGCATCCGCCAAAAAGAAGGCAAAGAAGAAACTCAAAGAGAAAAAGAAGAATATGGGCTCAAGCAGTGCTAGCGGTGGTCCCGGTTCTAGTGGACATCATCAGCATACATCCAATGCTGATAATATTGGACATGGAGGTGTTGCGTTACCACCAAATGTGTCTGGTCATAATGCTAACAATTCGGCAAATTTATCAGCATTATTAAGCGGTTCATTGGTTGGTACCGGCGGTGGTGGTGTTGGTGGCGGTGTGCCTGGTAATGTTGCATTACATCATGCTCAAATGACAATGGCCATGAATCAATTGACGGGCGGCGGTGCCGCTGGAGGAGGTACTGGCTATGTTGGTGGTGTTAATGTTACTGGCGTTTCAGCTGGTGGTGGCAAGGCGGCGGCAAATGCATTGGCCGGTGCACTGGCAGCTGGTGCGGCTGCTGGTGCTGGCGGTGCTGGCGGCGGCGGTGGCGGTGGCGGCAGTAGCGGCAGTGGCAGTAAAGGTGCTAAGAATAAGGGACAACGTGGCGCTAAAGGCGCCAACAGTATGTCAGCTGGCGGTCAATCGGGCAATGCGGCTGCTGGTGCAGCCGGTGGCATCAATTCAGGTGCAGCGTCCGGAAATGCTGGCAGCGGTAGTGGTAATAACAATGTCAGCAACGCAAAACGTACCAAGAGCAACAATAATGCCAGTGCTGGAGCTGGTAGCGGATCTGGTGCTGGTACTGGTAGTGGTGCCGGTGCACGTGGCAGTAGCAAAAAGAAACCTAGCCAGGTGATGAACTTTGATTCCGAAGAGGAGGATACCGCCAAGCCCATGTCCTATGATGAGAAGCGACAGCTCTCCCTGGATATTAATAAATTGCCAGGTGAATATTTAAATTTTAAATATCATTTCATAATATAAACCTAATCGTCTACTAATAATATGATCTCAGCTGATACTCCTCCCATGTCCCCACGGCCGGACACAAATAATACTTTAAATACCAATACTGATGCTAATACTAATACTAATACTAATACTAATACTAATACTGATACTAATACTGATACTAATACTAATACTGATTCTCATACTGATTCTTATACTGATTCTAATACTGATTCTAATACTAATAATGATTCTTATACTGATTCTAATACTAATAACGATTCTTATACTGATTCTAATACTGATTCTTATACTAATAATGATTCTATTACTGATTCTAATATTAATACTGATTCTAATACTGATTCTAATACTGATTCTAATACTAATACTGATTCTAATACTGATTCTAATACTTATACTGATACTATTACTAATACTTATACTGATACTTATACTGATGCTAAGACAGAGCCGCCCACAGAGAATGAATGATTTTTCTTATCCAAAAAATGGCCAAGCACCCATTCAAGTATCCAAATCTCTTGGCCATAAACTTTTTGAGTACCTATACATCATATTCTGGTACTCTTTGCGGCTTATTGTTTGATATAATAACTATATCTTAAACCCTCAAACCCTACCCTCTAACTTGATTGATTGATACGCGATTGATACGCGATTGATACTTGATTAATACCTGATTGATACGCGATTGATACGCGATTGATACTTGATTAATACCTGATTAATACCTGATTGATACCTGATTGATATATGATTGATACCTGATTGATACCTGATTGATATTTGATTGATACTCAATTGATACTCAATTGATACTCGATTAATACCTGATTGATACCTGATTAAGTGATGTCTATTTATAGTTGATTCTTTAATACCAAAGCAAAACTTAGAGATCAAGTCTTATACAAACTTTCACTGCATCAAGCTCTTAACTAACGATTGATTTGAACTTTTGGTTGATTGCCTCAAATTGAACAAAAGGATTTTCCTATTAAGATTCCCACTATATTGGAAAGCCAAATACTAACATAATCCTATATGAATGTCAACAAAACAAATTCATTCAAAATACTTGAACTCAGTAAAGAAAACAGAGAGAGAAGAGAGAGGAAAAAGAGAAATTTATTGAAGTAATCCTATTGGAAAAAGAATGGAAGAAAAATTCGTTTTTTTTTGTGTGCAGAATTTGATTTGAAAAGCGAAGAAACTATAGAAAAAATAGAACTTATGATAGAAATTATAATGCTTAGTATATATAAAAATAAATATTTATATATATATATATAGAATATATTATAATATTAATTGATTCTTATATAAAATTTCAGGTGATAAACTGGGACGTGTGGTGCACATAATACAAAATCGGGAGCCATCGCTGCGCGACTCAAATCCGGATGAGATTGAGATCGATTTCGAGACACTGAAGCCGTCGACGCTGCGCGAGCTTGAAAGCTATGTGGCGTCGTGTTTGCGCAAAAAAACACGTAAGCCATATTGTAAGTTTGTAACTAAACCGAGACCACAAACAAGAACAAGAACAAGAACCAGAACAAGAACAATTATTACAACAAAAAGAACAACAAGAACAATTAACATAGCAAATGAAATGAAAAGAAATATAAATATAACAGCAATATTAGCAACAACAATAACAACAAGAGCAGCAACAACAACAAGCATTATAATAGCAACAGCTAGAAGCAGTTTCATAAATTCTATTAAAATAACAAAAGAAGAAAAACAAGAAAAACAAGAAGAAGAAAAAAAGAGGAGAAAGAGGAAGCAGAAGAAGAAGAAGAAGAAAAAAATATATAATATTTTTGTTTATTTTTTGTTTTTTTCTTTTTGTTTTTCCTTTTATTCCATTTAATTTGATTTGTTTTTTCATCTCTTTGCGATGTACCAAAAATTATGAAAAAAATTTTTGTGTTTAAAATTAAAATGTTAATTACATTTAAAACTTTTAAAAAAAAGAAAAAACCGTTTGTCTAGTTGAAATACGTTTTTTTTATATATATATATAATTATTTAAATTATTTTTTTTGTTTATTTTTTTTTTTTTTTACATTTATTTATTGTCTTCATTGTGTTGGGCGACGTTTGTTGCGTTTTGCATTTTGCTGTTTTTTGCAACTTTTCGAGATTTATTTTGTGCATTCAAAATGAGAATTTTTAACAAAAGAAGAAAAGCAAAATTAATACAAAACTTAAAAAAAAAAAGGAAAACAAAATAAATAACATTTTATTTCAAAATTTTCATAATTAAACTTTAATATATAATATATAAATATATATATATATATATATAAAAAAAAATATATATATATATAAATATATAATATATATATAGTGGTCATGTTTAGTTAGCTAAACTCTCAAAAATAATAATAATAATATAAAATAACAAAAAACAATAATAATAAATATATATTTATTTATAAATTTAATATTTAATAACCCCGACTACCCTCCTCTAGCATATATAACTTTTAAGTTTCCAGTTTTCAAGTAACTATTTTTTTCTTATTAATTTTCATATGTATGTATGTATGTATGTATGTATATATATAGTTGTATATTTATATTGATCTATTCCCTTCCTTTCCCCCCCTCCGCGCTAATCCTACCAATCCTTAAGCTTTGCTTTTTATTCATCATTTAATTATAAATATTGAATTTTTTGTGTATAAAGTAGCTGATTCTTTTATATATATATATATATATATATATATGTATATATATATAATATATAACTATGCATGTTTCAATATCAATATTCAATATATATATATATATGGAACAGTGTGTTTGATATAATGATTCATTGATTGATTGATTGATTGATGCATAGTTATACATTTTAAATTGCATGCAACAAAATTTCTATATATATATATATATATATATATATATATATGTATGTATATATATTTAATTTGTGTTGTTTTTGATTTTTTTCTATATTTTTCTTTTTTGTATATTCTTTTTTTTTTGTCGGGATAATTCCTGATCATTTGCGCTGACTGTTGCTCTATCTCCTTTTTAATACTATGCTCTCTCTCTCTCTTTTTGCCACTCGCTTTATCTTCTACTCTATCTCTTTTACTATATTTGTGCTAGAGTTTATGTTATATTTTTTAACGTTTAATTGCTTTTAATTATATTACAGATAAAAAGCCTTCAGGTAAATCAAAGGATGAGCAAATGGCCGAAAAGAAACAGGAACTGGAAAAACGTTTACAGGATGTAACCGGTCAATTGGGCGCTAGCAAGAAAACAGCCAAGAAAGGTATTAACTCTTTCTCTCTCACTCTCTATCCCCTTTATATATATATATATATATATATATATATATGTATGTGTATATGTATTTAATAAATATTATATTTTTAGATGAAACAACATCGAGTAAAGTGGAGGCTGTACAACCAACGAATCCTGTCTCGTCCAGTTCAAGTTCCAGCGATACATCTTCATCGAGTTCGAGTGATAGCAGTTCGAGTGACTCGAGCGACAGTGAAGCAGGTTAGGACGCGTTTTCTTTTGTTTCTATGTTTTGTTTTTTTTTTTTTTTTTTTTTATATATATATGATACATATAATATAATAATAATGATATATATATATATATAAATGAAATGACCCCCCATACGTTGTATATATATATATATATATATATATATATATATATATATATATATATCTTATGCGTGTGTGTATATATGTATGTATGTATTTAGTGTATGTATATGTATGTATATATATGTATATGTATATATATGTATATGTATACATATATGTATACTGAAACTGAAACATCTAAGATCGAAAATAACGAAGAAGAAAAAGAAAAAATGAAAAAAGAAAAGAACAGCTCGCAGAGACACATAACACTCAAACAAAACAGAACAGAAAACTAGACAGTAAACACAACACACACACACTCTCACACACACACTTACTCATGCATATATGTATTACATATATGCATGTGTATAACATATTACACTTTATGTATATATATATACATATATATATATATATATATATATATAAACTAATTTTTTTTTTTCCTATTACTATTATAATAGATGCATTAATTTTTATTTATATAATTAATTATGATTCAATTTATGTTTTATTTAAAATTTAAACTTAAAGAAACAAAAGTTAAGAGAAATATTAAGTGAAAAGTTATAGTCGAAAATTATTATTCAATTATTGAAAACAAAATAGAGAGAAAACAGAAATTAAGAGAAAAAAGAAAACTGTTTATTTTATGTCAAAAAAGTTTTTTTTTTTCTTTCTGTTAAAACTAAGCGCCACAGTACGAAAATTGTAAATGTAACGTAATAGAAACTAGGAATTTCGAATTGAATATTATGGGTATGGAATATGGTAACGGAACGTTAAAACAATTGTTAATATACACACAGACACATATACATATACATACGCACACAATCGCACGCAAGGACAGACAAACAGACTGCAGAGGCACAAGCAAATAAGTAGCATAAAAACTCTTGCAAAATGTTACAAGAAAAGAAGGGAAAAAAGCAAGCGAATTATATTGTTAAATGTATTAGAATATACTTGTATATATATATAATTATATATATATATACATATATGTGTATATATATATATATATGTTTAAGTATATATATATATATATATATATACATGTATATTTATATAAAAATTGTACGAATTGAACAGAGTTTAAACTTAGTCATTATGTTGATTAAATAAAAAAATAATTAATTACTAAAATATAGATATGTACATATATATACATATATATATGTATATATGTATTTATATATATATTATATAGCTGATACATTAAAAATTTGTGTTTATTTTTAGTTTTCTTTTAAATGCTAAGTGGTAGGCAAAAGAACAAAGAAAATAAAGCTTAATAATTGAATTTAAAAAAAAAAAAAAATACACACATTAAATTGAGGAGCACGATTGATTTGTATGGAATAGAAAGAGATAGACTAGCATAGTATAACGTGTGCAAGAAAGGTTACGAATGACTGATGAGCTGATGAGTGAGCAAACGTGTGTTTTGAGTGATGGGGAGTAAAATGATAAGTCTGTTAATTAACTAGGCAAGCGGTAGATGGCGCTTTCATATGCGTGTGTTTTGTGTTTTTTTTTCTTCTCATGTAAAGGCTTGAAATATATAATAGGTTTTATTGTATTTTATTCTTGACAAGCACACATAAATACATACAATTTGATATTTAAATGCTCATAAACGTTTCGCTGCCATCCCCAAAAAAAAAAAACCGATTTAATGAAAATTAAAAATTCTCTTGCAATTGCCGCCATTTTGATTGCATCTCAAAATTAAAGACTTAAAACTAAAGAAAACAAAGATCAAAATAAATATTTGAGGAAAATTTTTCTTTATTGTCATTTAAATGAAAATTAATTAATGGTTTTTTTTTTTAATGCCCAGAACAAAGTTCATAACAAAGTGCAATATGCGTTTACTTAAAATAAATTAAAATTAAATAAACAAAAAAAAAAAAAAACGAAAAAGAAAATGACAACTTTTTTTTTCAAATTAAATTTTTTCGTTTGAAAATTTGGGTAAAGCGCCGATTTTTATATATATATTATATATTTATATATATATTATACATTTATATATATATATATATATATATAGTTTTTATTTATACTTGTATTAAAATTTTCCCTCTAAAAGAAATTTACAAATAATTATTTGTTTGCGGCAGATCGGATAAATTTGTTATAAACAAATTATTGCTGCATTTTTAACAAGTTTTCATGTTGGTCTTCTGTTTATTTGTTTATGTGTTTTTTGTTTTAAACATTTTGAGACAATATTGTAGAAAAATTTTAAGAATGGCGTAGCAAATGGCAAGAAATTCCTTGTTTCTGTTATAGTATATTATATAAATTTGTATTGTTTATTAAAATATTGAAATTATTTTAACTAGCAAAAAAAAAAAAAAAAAAAAAATACACAAATCCATACACGCATACACATACACACATATACATATAAAACAAACACAAAACGCAGCCAAACATGCACACAGACAGAGACACAGACATAACTGAATAATTAATGTATATATACATATAAATATATATATATATATATATATTCATATATATATATATGTATATGTATAAATACTATGTAGGTCTAGTTATATATATGTGTATATATATATACATATATATACCTTATATGCATATAGATATTGTATTTAAGCATTTTCTAGGTATTAAACAAATTGTATTTTTAATGAAAAAAAAAAACAAAAACAAACTTGTTTATATATATATATATACAATCATGCAACGTGTATATCGATCGATATATATCGATATAATATACATTTATGCAAAAACTTGATAACAAATAAGAAAGAAAACAGAGAAAGAATAAAATTAAACTTAAACAATTAAAAAAAAATGCATAAAACAAACAAGCAACAAGTTTTACGTACTATATATCTTAAATAGAAGATGAAGTAACATAACAAACATAACAAACATAATGAATATAATAGATGCTTACAAAACTGAAAAAAGCTCTAACAAAAAAGTATTTTTAAGTCTTTTTGAAAACAAAACAAAAAACAAACGAAACAAAACGAAAAAAAAAATCATTATTATTACCAATATTATTATTATTATTATTATTATTATTATTACTATCATTATTATTATTATTATTATGATCTATTATGAGAATATGCTGAAAGAAAAAAAATCGTGAAGCAATTGTGTATTGGGGGCAGCCAATCTGAAAAATGAAAGTAAATGAACCAACCTCTACTCTACTCTACCAACCAACCAACCAACCAATCAACCAACCAATCAATCAACCAATCAATCAATCAATCAATCAATCAATCAAACAAACAAACAACCAATCAATCTAACTAAAAACACCAGTCAATCAAAAAGCTTAACAAATTAAGTTACGAAGAAAAAAAGAAAAGAAAAAAAAAACTGATAAAAACGTAAAATTTATCAACAAAATCGAAAAAGACTCAGTACTTATATGAACAGAATTGCTGTCCAACATCCATTAGTGTTCAGCTCTACATATTAATACTAAAATTACACACACATACACACACACTCACACACTAAAACACTTATATATATACATATTTGTATCTATGCAATCGTATATACGCCTACCTCGCTCGTTTCATTATGTGAACCAGTACTCAATGCATTGCATCAATCAGTCAATCACAACAACTCTCCCCTAACACACCTTAATCATTCAATTGTAAATGTTTTATTTATATACGTATATATTTATATATATATATATATATATATATTTATATACAATACTATTTTGTTATAATTCTCTTTTTTAATTGATTTTAATATTGTTGTTTGTATATAGTATAATTATTCGTCTCAATGTATGAGCAAGAATTCAGTTATCAATCGAACTGATTTTTTATTCAAGTCCATAAATATTTATATGTCTATAGTTATTATATAATTATGTGTGTTTATTTGTTGCTTAAATTTATTTATTTATATATATATTCCTTGATAATTAATTAAATTTTCAAAAGCAAAACGAAACTATTTACGTGCTGCCACCTTTCAATAGGTTGGTGTAGAAAAAGTTGTATGTCCTTTTAGCTTTTTAACGTCGTAATTTTGTCTCTTTATGTTGTGTTATAGCAATTAGCTTTTGAATATGCGTGCAATGCATAGTTTTTGTTGGAAATACTTTTGTGGGCGCCCATACAAAAACAAAAACAAACACACTAACTCACACACTGAAACTAACAGTCACACACTCCCACACACATGTATATATATATATATATATATATATATATATATATATATGTATGCAATCATAAGTACTTACGTATAAATATATGTATATTTATGAATATGTATATATGTATAGAGTTACATCCAGTCGCATTCGCATACGGACAGACGCTTAGGGATAATAATTATCAATCTCTTATGTATGTACATATGTATATATATATATATATATATATATATATATATATATATACATATACATATATATATATGCCTTAAACTTATATACATATATGATTATATATATATATATATATGTATATATATAATATTCCTCTCTTAAATGCATAAATTGAATACCCCAATTAAAATAAATAAATTAAACAAAATGCAATGCAAAACTCACACACACTACTTAAATGTGCATTAAAACAATAACAAACAAAGCTAAAATTTAAATTTAAATTTAAATAAATTCAAAAACAAATCCAAATCAATAATTATATATTAAAAGTAAAAAACACACAAAAAACAAAAAAAAAAAACGTTCAACAAAAATGCAAATGATGGAAAATTATTGAAGATCAATATAAATAAATCAAATTTTGATATTTAAATACACTTGCAGACAATGTGTAAAAAGAAGAAAGTATGATTACAAGAGAAAAAAACAAACTACAAAAAATAAATAATTATTAAATTTAATTACCGACGAAGAGTAGCAAATTTTTTGTAAAAAGAAAAAAAAAAAAAACAAAAAGAAACAAATTTAAGAAAAATTTATGACAATTTTGATGTAAGAACAGCAAAACAAAGAGTCTGAAACAAGTAGCAAAGCAGCAAACACTGAGTATGATTGAACAGTGAGAGGCGTTAAGCAGCAGTGTAATAGCAAAAGAGAAGCGAACAGGTGAGATGAAAACAAGCCAAAAGCGAGAAGCGAGAAGCGAGTAGCGTAGAATTAAAGTGCCGAATAGCTTGAGTTATTAACGTTGTGGGCGACTGCGTGATGATTATTGATGGGTGATCTTTAAGGTAGTATACTAGATACAAGTACACACACACACACACACACATACACACTTATATACACATATATACATATATATATAAACATATATATATATATATAATTAAGCAAGCAAAGTTTTTATACCAAATGTGCACCTTATATATGATACAATATATGTATATATAACAGAATATGTCCGATAAACGATAAGCAATAATAACAAAGTATATATATATATATATATATATATATACGTGGAATTTTAGGTTTTGGATAATATAACGTTACATAGCGTAACATAACGTGACGATA
>JBAMBS010001874.1:27500-161404 GCA_037044455.1 Zygothrica quintamaculata
ATGAGAAATTATAAAAGCAAATATAAAATAAAATAAAAGAAATCAAATTAAATAAAATAGTAAAAGAATATGAAAACGAATATAAAAAAGAAATAAAAAACTTAGCGAAAAAGCAGAAAAAACTTATTAAAATAAACGCGCACACACACACACACAGACAGACAGACAGACACACACACACACACACACACACATACATATATATTGAGACAGACACACAACTTTATACCTATATCTAAATAATATCTATAGTAAAAATAATATTTAAAATAATTTAAAAAAAAAAAAACAAAGCAGCTGCTAAGAAATACATTTAGAAAGAAAAAGAAAATAAGTTTAAAATTATATGCTGCACAACAACAACAACAACAACAAAAAAACCTATTGAAATGAATGGCAATTGATGCAACAACAACAACAACAAAAAAATGTTTATTAAAAAGATACAAAAAAAAAACCAAAAAAATATCAAAAAAAAAATAATTTGTGTGTTTTTTCTTCATTCCCTATAAACGGCAAAATTGATTTCAATTTTGTTTTTATTTTTTTTTTAAATAATTATTAAGACTTAAGACCATAAGAAAAAAAAAAACAAAAAGAGAGAGAGAGTGAAAGAGAAATAATCTGTTTAAATAAATAAAAAGCCCTTTAATAAAATATTTAAAATTTTAAAATAATATTTAATAATAATTAATAGAAAGAAAAATAAAAACTATAAGAAAATTAATTACAATACAAAATAAAATATAATAAAAATAAAATATGATAAAAAAAAGAAAATATAAAATTTAATAAAAGTTATAAAACCATTAGAATAATAATAATAAAAGTAAAATAAATAAAAATAATATAAATAAAATATAATTATAATAAAACAAAATATAATTATAATAAAAAAAAAATATATACATATATATATATAATAAAAAAAATATATAAATATAAAATATAGCAAAAATATAAAAAAAAATAAATATAAAAATTTAATATAAATTAAAAGCTAAATAAAATAAAGTTAAAACAATAATAAAATAAAAATAAATATGTAAGACATTACATAAAAAATATATAAAGTATAAATATTAAACAAATGTATAAAATAAGGAATTAAATAAATATATAAAATATAAAAATTAAATAAATATTTTAAATAAAAAAATTAAATAAATATTTTAAATATAAAAATTAAATAAATATATAAAATTAATATATAAAATTAAATATATAAAATTAAATAAATATATTAATAAAAAAAAAAAAAATATTTTAATATATAAAATATAAACTATTTAAATATATAAAAAATAAATGAATTAAATATATAAAAACTAAAAAAATAAATAAAATTAAATTAATATTTTCAAATAAAACCTAAAGAAAATTGTATATAAAAGGGTAAAGAGAAAAAAGGTTGGTTGGTCTTCGTCCTGCTGCTGTTCCCTAAATTGTTACTGCGTTTTCTATTACAATTACTTCCATATACTGTTTTTTATGCTAAAGGAAGAGCAGAAAAGTTTTTCTTACTTACAGCGCCTAAATATAAGACAAAAAGAGAGAGAGAGAGAGGGAGAGAGGGAGAGAGAGAGAGAAAGTAAGAATGAGTGAGTGAGAAAAGTAGTGTGAAAGGTCGAGGGAAAAGAAATAGTTAAAAAATTGATAAGAGATTTGAAAGTGATAAAGTTAAATTAGAAGCTAAGACATTATAGAGAGTATTTAACAGATAAGAGAGAGAGAGAGAGATAAAGTAAGTGAAAGCGTGAGAGAGAGAGAGAGAGTGCGCGCTACCCCCAGCCCGATACAACACAATTGCTTCACATTGGTTTCAGCGATTCATCCACACAAATTCAATGAGGTATTTTCTTTCTTTTTTTTTGTTTGTTTTGTGTTATTTATGTTTTGTTATAAAACATTCAATGTATTTAAACATTAGATATATTCAATATATACATATATATTTATATATATATATATATATATATATATATATATGTATATATATATTATATATCTAAGTACACACAAAACTCATTAAATTTTATTTTCCACATTTTTTTATTTTAATTTAATTTATTCAAAATCAATTTTCAACTCAATTTTTTTTTTTTTCTTTATTTTTTTTTGTTATTATATTTTCATTTCACTTTTAAAATTTTCTTTTTATTTTTTTTTATTTATTTATTATATATAAAAAAAAAAATTAAAAAAAAAAAAAAAAAAAAACATTAATTGTACATAACAAAATTTTGCTAATGTTTTTATTTCGTAATTTCCAAAAATTGCAGGCGATGGCGACGAGCGGCCACCACGCAAGAAAAAATCACGTGATTCAAATGGAAGCAATGTGAGTAGCAGCTGTTAACTATCAAATAGTTGATATATATATATATAATATACATATATATATATATATGTATTTATTTTTGGAGGTGGTGCAGTAACTAAGGGCTAACAACACACACACACACACACACACACAAATACATACATACTATATAAATGTAATAGATTTAACTTCAATCACACACAGCGCTTAGTACAAGTTAGATATATATTTCGATATTCTTCTATTCATTAGAATCAATATGTATATTATATATATATGTATATGTATATATATAAGTTCATAACTGATCTATCAGTTCTTAAAGCTTCTTAAAAGGAGATTCCAATTGCTAAAGAGTAACCAATATGTGTACAGTCTAAGCCTTTTTATTAAGAACTATATAAGTTGCACTTCTTTCTGCCAACTTTTATATATATCAATTTAGATATAAGAGTTTTAACTATATCAATTTAGATATAAAGTTTTAACTAATTTAATAGCTACAAATTTGAATGAGATCGTAATTTCTAGAGCATCTCTTGAAAGCGATTTTAAGTTTTAATATTGCAATTCCATTGCATAGTCACAAAATGTTGCTACAAGATGTTGCCAAAGAAAATGTTGCCTTAACATGTGCTTAGACACATTGTTGCTTCAAATTGCTACATGCACTCAGCTAAGCCGCCTACCATACATCAATCTAGTTAGAATTCTGTGTGTGTGTGAGAGAGTGTGTGTGTGTGTGTGTGTGTGAGTGTGTGTATGTATGTGTATGTTTGTTACGTATTGCAATATCTTTAATTTCTTCAAAATTTCTTTCTAACTCTGCTGCATTCCCACCCAAACTCTGACCCATGCTCTTTTTCACTTTGTCTATCCGTGAGTGTGTGTGTGTGTGTGTGTGTGTGTGTGTGTGTATATATGTGTGTATGTGTGTGTGTTTTCTCTACTCTACTCTTATTATTATTTGTATGTTATAAAAAAACAAAAAAACCAAACCACAAACATTCCATCGCAGGTAATTATTAATCCTCCCATAAGCCTGGGCGGAAGCATACTGTTGAGCAATCTGACTGGTGGTGGCGCCAATTTGCTTCCTTCCTCATTGCAATTGCAATTGGATCAGGTGGATCATCTGCTATCAACGGTTTCCTCAGCAAACACGCCCACATCACAAATACGTAAGTAATTAATTAATTAATATTCAAATTCAAAATTTTGTGACTAATTTCCATTCTATTTGTTTCTCTTCTTCATCTATAATTCGGCTTGTGTGTGTGTGTGTGTGTGTGTGTGTGTGTGTGTGTGTGTGTGTGTGTGTGTTGCATGTATAGCTAACCTGCTGGGCAATACCAATCCAATGACCGCTGCAGCAATATTGAACAACAACAATAAGACAGGCGCAGCGATCAGTGGCAATTATGTTGCTGGCGGCAATCCAATGGCAAATATGTTGCATACAACGCCAGCGGGTGGAGCAGCAGCAACGGCGCATCTTAAGAATGGTATGACAACAGCTGGAGCAAATGATCTTATTGGTTGCCTGACTGGCAGTGGCATCGGAAGTGGCAATGGTAGCGGCAGCATTGGTGTTGGTGGTAAAGCGGCGGCTGCTGCTGCTGCTGCGGCGGCAGCGGCTGCAGCTGCAAGTGGATTTTCATCGTCGCATGCCTATGGCGGCGGCACAACAGCAGCAGCAGCAGCAGCGGCAGCAGCAGCAGCAGCAGCATCACAAGCAGGCAATGTTGGTGTTGGCGGCGGCGGCATAAGAGTTGCCAGCAATCTGCATAAGCAACCGGATATAAATGATCATTATGCGGCTTTAATGGCATCCACCGATGCCATCATTAATAACAATACTAAGGGCAATAATAATACCAGCAACAGCAACAGTGGCAACACCAACAACAACAACAACAATAATAACACAAACAATAATAACAACAACACCAACAACAATATACTCAATCCAAGCAACAATATGGTAGTAGTAGGTGTCAATATGAACGATGTTGCCTCATTGGCAGCAGGCTTGAAGCAAATACCACAATTCGATGATCCCGTGGAGCAGTCGCTGGCCTCATTGGAGTTTAACGCCTCCTCCACGGGTAAATCATCGCTGACGGATAACTTTTTAATGGCTCATCAGGCGCATATGATGCAACAGCCAGGCAATCAACAACATCAACAGCAACAGCAACAGCAACAGCAGCAGCAGCAGCAGCAGCAATTCGGACTCCAACAGCAGCAGCAACAACAGCAGCAGCAACATCAACAGCAAATGGATTACATGGCCGAATTTATGACGAAAGGAGCTGAAAGTGTTGCCGGAATGAATGGCAATCATTTGCTTAATAATTCCATGTTTAATCTGGATATGGCAGCAGCTGCCTTTCAGCAACAGAACAAACAGACACTTGGCAATCAGCATACGCATCAAGGGCAACAACAGCAACAACAACAACAACAGCAGCAGCAGCAGCAACAACAACAACAGCAGGCGCATAATAATGGCTATAATGTGCCAGATTTTAGCGGTTTGGCAGATTTTAGTGCGATGTCGGCGTCATCATTATTGGATCATGTGATACCTATGGCTGCTATGATGATGGGTAATGCAGGTGGCAAATTGAAAGATGTTGAACAACAGCAACAGCAACAGCAGCAACATCAACAGCAATTACAGCAATTGCAGCAACAACAGCAGCAATTACAACAGCAATTGCAACAACAGCAGCAACACCAACATCATCATCACCAACACCAGCAGCAGCAGCAACATCATCATCAACAGCAGCAGCAGCAGCTTGCACAGCAGCAACAGTCTGGCAACAATCAGGCAACTAATAAAATGTTAATTATACCGAAACCCATTGAGTCCATGATGCCTAGTCCACCTGATAAACAACAGTTGCAACAGCAATTGCAACAACAACAACACCAGCAACAACAACAGCACCAGCAACAGCAACATCAGCAGCAACATCAAAAGGTATTGCCACCACAACAATCACCCTCAGACCTTAAAATGCATCCAAGCAATGCGCATTCAAATTTCGCGCAAGTCTTTAAGACGACAGTCGATCAGAATCTTAAGAATGCCAGCTCATGGTCATCGTTGGCATCGGCCAGTTCACCACAGAATACGACAACAACATCGAGTAAAGCGAAACCGGCAATGGACTCCTTCCAGCAATTCCGTAATAAAGCCAAAGAACGCGATCGCCTCAAGCTGCTCGAGGCGGCCGAAAAGGAGAAGAAATATCAAAAGGAAGCGGCCGAAAAGGAGCAGCAACAGCGCAAACATCACAAATCCTCCTCATCATCATCATCGTCGGCTGTCGCTGCGGCGGCAGCAGCAGCTGTTGCAGCAACGCAAGCGGCTGCTGCTGCAGCGGCAACAGCTGCTGCCGCCGCTGCTGCTGTGTCAGCAAATGCTGGCAGTGGTTCTGGTAGCAATACCAATAATAATGCCATTAACAGCAACAACAACACCAACAGCAACAGCGGCAACAACAATAGCAACAACACCAACAACAACAATTGCAATAGCAATAATATTAATAACGCCGGCAACAGCTCCTCACAATCAGCAACGCAAGGCAACAGCGGAGAACGTGAACGAGGTAACAGCAGTGCCAATGATGCATTACGTCTCGGTGGCAGCGGCAGCAGCATTGGTGGCGGTGTCGGTATCGGTATCGGTATCGGTATGGGTGGTGTTGGTGTTGGTTGTGGCGGCAATAGCAGCAATTCAGTCAATAGCAATGGTCCTGGCAGCGCTGGCAGTGGCAGCGGTAGCGGCGCCAGTGGCCTTAACAGTGGCGGCAGCAACAGCGGCAGCAATGTTGCACTTGCGAACACCAGCAGCAACAGCAACAGCGGCGGCATGGGTAGCGGCCCCGCCAGCAGTAACAGCAACAGCAGCTTAGGCTGCCTTGCCACAAGTTCAAATAGTCAAAGTGGCAATAGTGTTGGTGCTGGCGGGGGCAGTGGCGGCAGCGGTGGCGGTGGTAACAACAATAACGTCATCGGATCAATTTCAATGGGTGGCAATGCGCATTCGGGCAATGGACATCAAGCGTCCAGCAATGCCCAGGCGCAACATGCCGCCGCTGCCGCCGCAGCAGCTGCTGCAGCACAAGTAACAGCTGCAGCTGCTGTATTGGCTGCCTCGCCACTGGGCGCCATGGAAAGTGGAAGGTAAGTTATCATCAACTTTTTGTGGAACTCTTTATCCCCTCTCTCTCTCTCTCTCTCTCTCTCTTTGGTTTCTCTGTGCCAAAAATATATTCTCAGTGTATTCAAATTTTTATGTTTTATTTTTATTTTTGATTTATTGCAGGAAAAGCGTGCATGATGCACAGCCACAAATATCAAGACTGGATGATTTAAAGGCATCACCTGGTCAGGGACAAAACTCACCCGCACAGCAATCGCCGCAGGATCGTGCAGCTGCCAAGCGTGCCGAACAACGACGTGCGGAACAGGAGAGACGGCGACGCGAAGCGGTAAATAATTCAAAACGAATTCAAAGAAATTCTCAAAAACTATTAAAGGATGAGCAAATCGTGTCGTTTTCTTCTATCTGTTTCTCATTTTTTAAATTCTTTTTAAATGCTGTTCTGATAGTTGTATATAATATAACTGTAAGCAATTATTCAATCATTCATTCAATCAATCAATCAATCGTTGAAGTAAACTTTAACGCCAAAGTAAGAGCGCTGTGAATTGTCTTAACTGTTGGAATGAGAACTGGAATGCTATTTACCTATAAACTGGAATGCTTTACATTGGAATGATATGTCTTGTAAACTTTTCTTACTTTCATTTTCCAGCTGTAGCAAAACTTTCTCTCTTATGCCCCTGCAATTACAGTACCACGACTGGAATGTTGTTTTTCATAATATATTGGAAAGTGCAGTACATTCCAAATATATTTCAGGATTACCTATTATTGCCTATTACTATTAGAATAAAGTTTAAATAGTTTTCTTTCTAGTAATAAGTAAGTAAGTTTGTTAGTATGAATTTATTGGCTTCGTAGCTAGCAGAAAGTTTGCCGCCTGGAATAAAAGTCAAAGCTGGAAAGAGTATAGCTTGATACTGCCAGTTATTTGTATTGGAATGTTGCTTAAAGTTTTCTTTGAGTATAACGATAAATCAGTTTATTATGTGTGTGTGTTAGTGCTGCATAAATTTCCAGTTAATTATGCTCTCACTGGAAAGCTTTTATACTGGAATGACACTTAGTATCTACTGCAATTTGTAGTAGGCAGCTTAGCGTGAGTTTAGCTTTGAGTACACTGAGCAATGGCAGAGCATAATAATAAAGCTCAATGGTACTCAGTAAGAAGAATAGTAAGAGAATATAAGAAATAAGACAATAAGAGAGGAAAGAGAAACAAAAAATGTCTCTATGCTCTTTCGTTGAATTTGCAACAAAAAGTGACAGCAAAGTCAAGGAATGCTTTGTCGAAATCTATTCAACTGATGAATGACACTTGATATAGTATTATTGTTTATACTGGAATGACATTTTCAAGCAATTCCATAACGCTTAAGTTTGCTTTATAGTAGAATGACACTTGCCACTTTTAAGAGCTTAAAATGTAAAATGATAAATGAACTTAATAAAGCTTTAGCTGATATTCTATACTAGAATGACACTTATTAAATATAAATATAAATATGTAAATATATATATATATATATATATATGTGTGTGTGTATAGTTTATGTTGCTTTCCAGTAACTGGAAATAATTCCAGGCTTAATATTATTATTATATTATTAGCATTAAATGTCTAGTTGAAATAATTTATTGCCAATTGGAAGTTGAATTAAACACATCTTCTAGCTGGAGGTATATTACATTGAGCTGGAAAGAGATTTCCAGTGTTTACTCCTCGATGGAAATAAAGTTTTAAATTGAGCTCAATTATCCTTTGATTGATACGACTGACCGAAGTTATAGTTTTATGTAGTAAAGTTAAATTTATCTACTGCACTTTGCTTAGATTATATTGGATTGATATTGACCTTGTTTCTACCGCAACTTTAACAGCAACAACACTGTCACTTTGCACTTTTATTCAAATAGAAATGTTGTCTTATTTTCCATTTAAATACATTAATTTTCTACCATTTCACTTGATGATATTTGTTGTACACTCAAGTGAGTATTCACTGTAATTCTATTGTATACAATAACTAAAAGTTGCTGGTCAGCATTATTATAGATTTCTGTCTGTTGGGCTTAGAATTTGATTGATTTGCTCATCTTTTTATATATAAAATATAATTAATAATAATTATATATATATTAATAATAATATTTAAGTATTTAATTAATTCAATTTAATTTATATTCTCTCTTAATTTTTATATAGATGGCCGGACAAATTGACATGAACATGCAAAGTGATCTTATGGCTGCATTTGAGGAGACACTGTAGGCTTCGGCCTTGACGGCAACGTCACCAACTCCACCACCAATCCAATATCCAAACCAATTCCAATTTCCAGCTGATGAATTCCAGCAGCATATTCAAATTGAAAATCAATCCCAATTCCAATCCCAATCCCAATCCCAATTCAATTACCAATCTTCAACGTTTATATCAATATCGTTATCAGCTTTAAAGCCCATCAAAAATTTAACAAGGCGTCGTCGGTCACATGGCAGAAATTATCCTTATCCATATAATAATGATTATCCATATCCGGATCAGCAGCAACAGTAAAAAAAGAAACTCCAGTAACAACAACAACAGCAGCAACAACAACAGCAGCAGCAGCAGCAGCAGCAGCAGCAGCAATGCAAAATAATGAAAAAGTGTTGAGAAAATCAAATGCGTTGACAACAGCTTTTTGGCTAAGCTCGCAAAGCAATAACAACAACAACAGCAACAGCAACAACAACAACACCAACACAAACAACAACTAACAACAAAATGAAGAATAGAATGAGCAACAGAAAGTAACAGAATAATATATAGACAATTGATAAAATTAGATGTAGATGAAAATGATGTAAGAAGTACAAGAAAACAAATGATGAAGAAAACAAACACCAACAACAAACAACAACAACGACGACAATTGATTAACAATTGTTAAAACATAAGCAATGTTCTAAGTAATTAAGTAATTAATTAATATTAATTAAGTAATTGCAGTTATCAATTACTAATTTAACAAAAAACAAAAACAAAAAAAAGAACATTTATATATATATATATATTTGTATATATAAAGACACACACAACACACACACACACACACACACACACACACACACATACATACACAATTCACACGTATGTACATATATACATATACATTTTTTGTATGCATGTGTCTGTATTATGTATAGAGTGTAGAGCAGACAGACACACACACATACAGAACAATACAAAGAAAGAGAAGGCATATTTCCTTTGATTACAACAACAACTACAACACAACAACAACAAGACAAAATTTATAGAAAAGAAAAAAGTGTTTTGTTTTTTTGTTTTATATATATATATATATATATATATATATATACTATATACTATATACATACATATATATATATTTTTTTTTAATTATTAATGTAAAATTATTAATATAAAATATATTTAAGATTATGATAAATGATTTGTTGGCGTTTTAGGTTCTAATTTTTTTTTTAATATTTACACACACACACACACACACACTATATATATATATATATATATATATATACAAATACATAAATGTAAGTATGTATGTATACATATACATATAAAAAAAAAATAACTAAAAACAAAACAAAACGAAACAACAAAAAAAAAATCTAAAAATATTTTCTTTTTTTCTAAGAGTTGTTAACTAATTTAATGAAATTATATTCTAAGTGTAAAATGTTATGAATGTGTGTGTATACAGACATATTTACACACACACACACACACACACACACACACACACACACACACACACACACACACACAACACATACAAACACCATTTAAATATATATATATATTATTAAGTGAAAAATTCTAGTTAGCTTTTAAGTAGCAACAAAATTTGTTATGTGACACGTCTAAAATATTTGAAAAAAAAAAAACGAAAGAAAAACATAAAAAATATATAATTAAAAACAAAATTTTCATCCATACAAAACGCTATGTGTATGTGTGTGTGTGCTTGTGTGCGTGCGTGTGTGTGTGTGTGTGTGTGTGTTAGCAACAAATCCAACAAAAAAAAAGAAAACCGAAAACAAAATTCAGCGCAAAAATGAAAATATTTTCAGGCTGCAATTTTGTTTGCTGCTGTACACCCAAACACCACCAACCCCCCCCCCCCCCCCTTCACCCATAGCCTATAGCCCTCAGCGTGTTGTCTACTATATGTGTTAAACCACAAAAACCCCTCCCCCTTCATTAAATCCGCCCATACAATAACAATAACAAATAGAACAATAGTTAAATGTCGCTTGGGTTTCTTTTTTTTTTTTTTTTTTTGTAAGAACAAAAGAAACGCATGAAAAATATTTGTAAATAGTTTTGCACAACGTTTTTTTTTTTCTTAGCCCTATGTATTATATACATATAATTATGTTTAATACACACACACACACACATACACACACACATATATACATGCAAGAATTAATATATTATTTTCCATATAATACTCTAAAATCAAAGTTTTCTGCTAACTAATTTCAGTTTTAATATGAGCAAAAAGAAGAACAGATTTTTATTAGTATATATATATATATATATATATGTATATATATTTAAATATTTATTTTCTACAGTTAATAATATATATATTAGGTGAGAAACATATATAGAAAAAATAATTTAGTTTCTTTTTTTCTCAGTTAACAAAAAAAAAAAAAAAAAAAAAGTAAATCTCTACAACAACAAACAAAGTCTCTATGCAATTTTTTTTTTTATTATTTTCTTATATGTATATATATATATATATATATAGATATAGTATTGTATATACACACACATATATATATACAGTATATACATAAGAAGCATGTACTTCCATTAGGCGCTTAAGCTGTAGAAATTATGTAAAGAGCGAAAGAAGAAGGCAAAAGAAAAGAAATGTTTTAGCAATACAGAAAAAGAAAGTGAGAAACCGTAAACAGACCAATAAATAGGCATAAACAGTTATACTAAATACAAAAATGTATCGATAATTAGCTATCGATAAGAGTTCTTGATAACCAGTGTGTGGCTTAAGTGGCAACTAACAATTTAGCAATAAACAAACGAAACAAAAAACGAAATAAAACAAAAAAAAACAAATTTAAATAAAATTTTCTATTGTCAATAGTTAATTTTAAGTAAAAATTTTTGTCAGGGAATGGCGTATTGGATGTAGGGAGGGGGTTGGCTTGCAGGGAGATTTAGGTGGTTGGTTTTTATTTTATTTTTTTTTTTTTTTTTGTTCTGCAGCGTGTTTTGTTGCATACTGTACATGCAGCAATATATATCTATCTGTATCTGTATCTATATCTATTCTATATAATTTTAAGTTATTTGCGTTCTGTGTTTGTGTCTGTCTTTTTTTTGTGTGTCTCTGTGTGTGTGTGTGTGTGTATGTGACACTTTTAATAATGCATAAATACTTCCTATATATAAATATATAAGTTTACACACACACACACACACACACACAGACTCATACACACAAGTTGTTCAGCCCTTGTGTTGTTGTCATTCTGTAAATGAACTTCTATAATTTTTTTTTTTTGTGTGCTTACCTTAAACATTTTTATTAATATAAAAAATAAAAATTAAACAATGAACATTTTTTTGTATAATTTAGTTTAAGCATTTAAAAATTAAAAATAAAATTAATATCTTTAAAAAAAAATGTATATATATATATATATATATACATCTATGTATAGATAGAGAGAGAAACTATATATAATAAAAAAAATAATATTAAACAAATAAAGAAAAAAAAAAACTAAAGAAACATTAAAATAAAATAACAGTTTTCCTTAATAAAAAAAAAAAACAAAATCACAACAACAAAATACAAAAGTCAATAAAAAAAGAGAAAGTTTAAGTTTAAGGCATTATTATTAAATACATAAATATTTTAACAATCGGATCGATTTACTATATAATATATGTCCAAATGCCCTTGGCATTATAGCAATAATTGTTGTCAAAATATAAGAAAGAAAAGAAATATTAAAACATTTTGTTAAATACAAAGGAAAAAGTGATGGGCCGCCAACGCCGCAGCCGACTCCCCCTCTCTTCCTTGCAACCATGTAAAATATAGCAAATAGTAAGAGAAACTAAAACACACTGAAACACAAAAAAATAGCAAACGATTTAGCCTTATCTATAAACATATATATAGCAACTAAAAACACACACACACACACAAAAACAACAAGAAAGGCATACAAATGAAATTAAAAATAATATTATTAATATTAGTTTAATATTTGGAGCATTAACAAAATAATAAAAAAATAAAAAAACATAAAACTGAATTGTAAGCCTACTAAAACTATAGGTTTAATATAATTTAATGCATACACATACACACAAACACACAAATATATATATATATATATATATATATAGCTATAAATATTGTTCATAGACCCATCCAGAGTTGGGTAAAACGTAGTAATGTAAAGTAATGTAGAAATGAAATGCGAACATAAAAGAGAAAAAAAAAAATTGAAAGTGAAGAAAAAGAAATGTTTTTAGTAAGCTTATTAAGTAAGTTAATTAATTAATAGTAATACAAAAAAAAAAAAAAATTGAAAATAAACAAAAACAATTAATTACGGATTAATACATATTTTACCTTTAATGCGTACACTTAGAATTAATGCAAAGAAAAAACAAAACAAAGAGTATAAAAAATAAGTTAGAGACAAGCAGCAACACGACGAGCGCGAAGAACAAAATAAAAATAAAACAACAAAAAAAAAAGAAAACCATAAAAAAAAGAAAAATAAAAAAAATTTATAAAAATTTAAATCATATTTGTTTTATTTATTTAATAATAATTTATGATAGCTTAAAAATAAAATAGTAATATTAATATATTTCTGAAATTTTTTGAAAAAAAAAATAATTTCTGCTACAATTTTGTTTTTACTTTTCTTGTGTTTTGCTTTGAAAAAAAAAAGCAAAAATCTGGTCGAAATTTACTTTATGCCCATTTGCTGAAGTACCAGGCGAACAGTTTTAATAGCAAGTTGCAGTAATACTACAGCCGCGCCATCTAGTGTTAAGTTGTTGCAGCTGTTGCTTAACATACGCCTGCTAATGATTCCATCCTGAAAGTATGCTACTTATTTTGCGCATGCTTTTTACAGCTGAGCAGCAATAGCTGCGTGTAATGGCAGTTATTTTGTGTTTATATTGCGGCTGCTATTTTAATCCTTGTTAACATTTCAAGATATATTTATATATATGTATATATTTAAAATCACATGTACATATATAAATAATATTATATATAGGTATTATATAAAATTATGCTCTTTTGTATTTTGAAAATAAATTTTTTTTATTACTTAAAAAATATTAAAAAAAAGAAGATGTTTCATTTTGTACTATACAATAGAATAATTGGGTATACTATACCTATACTTATTTACCTAATACACTTTATAAAATCTATAATTTTTTTCTTTTTCAGTTGTACATATTAATTAACTGGTGAGATTTTGCGAGAATCGCTTAAGCCTAAGTTTTATCAAAGATATTTTCAAGTATTAAATCAAATAAAAAAAAATATAAGCTTAACTTAATATATATACGTATGTGTACGTGTGTGTGTTTGTATGGTTAGAAGAAACAGGTTGATAGTATTCACAGATAAGCTGCTCCTCCAGAAATGCAAAAAAAAGTTAATTAAATAATAGTTAATGTTTACAGTAAACTTCGAACCCAAAACTTGCACGCGTTCAACGCAACTAGCAGCGATTGGCAGTTGATGTGTTATCGATATGTCTATCGTTATATCGGCTATAGTTATAATGATGCCCCATCATCTATGGTTACCTAAACAGCCACCTTGGCGGTGAAGGCAGCCAATTGAGCCTTGAGTGCATCTATTTGGCATAACAGCTCGATATTCTGACGTTCCAGATATGCGGCACGGATGGCAATCTCGTCCTCCTTGATGCGGCGACGATCACGTGACTTTTTGGCTGCTGCATTATTTTTGCGTCTACGCTCATAGTAGGCGGCATCCTTAACTTGGCCTGGTCCGAGTCCACTACCATTGGCTGAGGCATTGCAACCGCCAGCAGCAGCTGATGCTGCACCGCCAGCTGTTGCTGTAAGTTTCTCAAAGTTACCAGCATGTGAGTCACAGTCACTGGACTCCTCAGCAGCAGCACGATCCTCGCTCTCGCTATTGTTGTTGGACGAGCTGCCCTCATTGACACTGCCACTGCGTGAGTTAGTGCGTCGCATTTTCGGGTTTGTAACGGTACGTGAGCCGCCATTGGAGTTGCGTATCTGTTCGAGAACACGCTTACGATATTCGGTATAGCGTTCGACACGGGGATTATCCAGCAGCACATCGGTGGCAGCAAAGTTAGCGGCTATCACTAGAGGATCCCGGGGAAAGGCTTTGAAGGGACGCGTATTCTTAGCGGCATCAGCGCCAGCAGCAACAGCTGCTGCTAGCGGTGTTGTGCTGCTGGTTGGTGTAGTGCTGTTGCTGTTGTTGTGGCTGTTGTTGAAATGTGCGCTATCGCTGGTTGTTGCTGGTGGTGACTGTGGTGGTTCTAGTACATCGATTTGCATGGTGCTGGCATTGCTGGCTGGCCGTGGCGATATCGCAGTATTGACCGATACTGCAGCAGCAGCTGCTGCTGCTGCTGAGGCAGCGGCAAATGTTTGCAACAAACTGGCGGTGGCATTGCTGCTGTTTGTGTTGTTGCTGCTACTGTTGCTCTTGCATGTTGTTGTTGGCTCCTGCTTGATGTTAGCGCCGTAATAGAGTGCGGGATACAGTGAAGCTAGTTGCTGTTGTTGCTGCTGCTGTTGTTGCTGTTGCGCTGCTGCTGCTGCTGCCTGAGCGGAATACAAGAGATTGCTTGGTATGGCTGTTGGTGATGTGGAGGGTGAACCGCTGCCGTAGCTATAGTTAGTCTGATATGGTGAAGGTGTCTTTCTTGGTGTCTCAACGCTGTCGCAGCGACGCGATAAATCCAGCACCTCGGCGGCAATTGGCTGCTGCTGTTGTTGTTGCTGCTGTTGTTGCTGCTGCTGCTGCTGTTGTTGTTGACTGAGCGCTGCAGCGGCGGCTGCGCTGCCCAACAATTGTTGCTGATAGGCGTAAGCAGTATACAAATCCAATTTAGGCAAACCCAATTGCTGCTGTTGCTGTTGTTGTTGTTGTTGTTGATGCTGTTGATGATGCTGATGTTGGTGGTGGAAATGCAGCGGCTGTTGCAATTGGCTGTGATGTTGCAGTTGATGATGCTGATGATGATGATGATGATGTAGCAATGATTTGCGATCTGTACAACAAAAACATAAAGAGGAAACAAAGTCTTAGTATACCACATTCAGTATATATATATAAAGTGGGCGTGGCATTACTTACCAGTCTTTAGATCGAAGAATTGTCCAGTGATAAGTTTCTCGTGCATCAACATGGTTGTTGCAGTTCTGTTGCTGTTCTTGTTGCAATTGCTGCTTATTCCAAAGTGAAAATTTCGAATGTTGATGTTGCTGTTGTTATGTGTGTGTGACTGTGTGTGTGTGTGTTGGCTATTTGATGTTGTAGTCCGATTGTTGTCTCAGTGTCTGTGCGCTGACGTTGTCGAACGTTAACTGATTTCAGAAGCAAATTGCGTTCGTCTTTTATACGCCGACGCAGCGTTCGTTCGCTTCATTCATTTCCCGTTGCATTCGCACCGTACGCAAAAAGCAATGGCGGATAGAGGCAATCACAGTGGCAGTGGCAGTGACAGTGACAGTGTCAGGGTTAAGGGGCAGGTAGCAAACACACACACAACACACAAGTAGCAAAGGCAAAGGGGTGAGTTCTATGCTCTCCCACACTCACTCAATCGTTTGCTCTCGCTTCCTCTCTCACTCACACTCTTGTTCTATCTCTCCTTAACTCTATCAGCTAGGAAGTACTACATACGGGGTATATAATATAGCATTAAAGGGTTTTACGAGGGGTTGTTGAGGTTTGCCAAACGTTTTTGACCCTCTTCTATTATTACGAATATCATTTTTACTTTTCGCGAAAATTTTGCCTTTTAAAGTTACGACAAAAAAAATTAAACAAAAAAAAGAGAAAAAAACGAAAGAAAAACTAAGAATTTTCTATTATATTTCTCTACTAAATTATTTTTCTCTATTTTTAGTATTTTTCAATTATATTCTGCTTGCTTCAGAAAGGTTTTTCCTCTTCCATTTTCCTTAATTATAACATATGAATATTATACAAAAATTGTCGAAGACTGCAGCAATAATTCAGCTTAGCAAAATAAGTTAACAACAAGAAAGTGGTTGTAATTCTACATGAAAATCTGGCCTATAATAAATTAATAATTTATATTATAAAATTAAATAATTAACTTCATTAAGCAAAGAGTATAGAAAGAGTTTGGTACGATATGCAAAGAATTGAAAAAGCAAAGAGTATTGAGAACTATTGATTAACATTGAGCTAAAAGTAAACAATATATAAATATATATATATAAGGGATAGAGTACCAATTTTGTTGGATTGTAACTTATAGTACTTATATATATATATATATATATATATATATATATATTGTATAATTAAATACAACTCCTATAGAGCATATGTTGCAATACATAAAGCAAAAAGTGTGTAAAGATAATTGCTTAGACCTTGCTGAAAACGAGATTTAACTATAAGATAAAGTGACAGATAGCAATGTTTTAAGCAAGGAATATACAGGAATATATATATATATATATATATATATATATATATATATTACAGCTACTAAAGTTAGTTGGAGTTAAGTTTAATATATGAGTTGTATATAGTATTATTAACTGGCAGCAATTAAGGCAAATCATGCTACAGGCTTAGACTTGGCCACAGCAGGATATCACAGTTAGCAGTAGCCAACAGAATGCTAGAAACAGACAGAGAGCGAGAAAGAGGGAGAGAATGCGAAAGAGTGAGAAGGATACAGGGAGAAGTGCTTAGGATACTTAGGCCAAGGGTTAGCAATAGTTAAATTCGCTTGTTTTGCGCTTTTGTCTTGCAAATCCTTTTGCAGCCTAACCATACACTGTGTGTGTGTGTGTGTGTGTAAGTATGTATGTATATGGGTTTTGGGCATGGGTATGTTTGTTGCGAATTTTATGCATATCTTACACAAAATGATTGTGCGTGACAAATTATGAAAATTAGGTCGTCGAGCCTTTCGCGCGTTAGCGCATCCTTTTTAACCCGATGTTAGATCGTATGCAATACTAAATCCTATATACCCTGGGGTTCCTGCTGAGGCCCAAAGCATTCATTCCAAGAAGCATTTTTCGCAAGCCAAGTCCACTACACTAACGTTCAGTGCAGTCAATGTAAATGGGAAATGGCAAGACAAGGACATTTACCAAAGGATCTTAGTCTGCTGACAAATGTCCCTAGCAAATGATTACATTTTCTATATATATATATATAGTTATATATACATTGATTCATGCTGCCGACAAGTGTCTACGAATGTTCTAGCATATTTATATTTATATATGTTTACATATTGGCTGGACATATCCTTAACTCAACTGGCTATATCCTTGTTTCAACTGGCTTGCTTTGAGCGTGGGATAGAGCAAAATCCTTGTTTAACTTTACTTAACTGTTGCCTTAACGGTTGTCTTAACGGTGTCTTGTTTTTATAGTGCCTTCATCCTTGTTGCTTGTTCTTGGATACAGATTCAAAATCGGATACGAATTTGTTTGAGTTTGCGTTTTGGGTTCGGGTTGAGTTAGGATTAAGCATTTATACACAATGTCGCGACTGAGCAGAGACAAGAGACAAGCAACAAGCAACAAAAAGCGGAAGTGACCAGCCCTAAGTGGCCTTAAACAAACCTCTCGAAGAGCACACAAAAACTTAAAGGAATACTGCTTCAAAAAAAGTCAACGCAATGCATAAATAACTATTTTTTGATATAATAAATTAATAATTTTTAAACAAGTTTCTTAACTTTATTTTAACTACAAGTTAACTATTGATGCTACAGCTAAAACTGTTGGATATAATTTATAGCATTAGTTTTTGCAATAAGTTTGAAAGGGATTTTTATATCATATCTATTTTATAAGTATTAGCTATGGTTAGCTATATACCAAATTTGGTAACTTTAGCTCTATTAATAACTCAGTTCAATGGGGCTAAGTCAGATTAAATTGTAATATAAATTCATAAGAAAATTAGTTTTAAAGGTTTGCTAATGAAATTTAATTAAAAATTAATTAGAATTATATTTATATTTTCATAAAAAACAAAATATATATATATAGTATATACCATTAATAGTATATACCATAAATATCTATTATCATAGCTGATATATCTGGAGTTCATATATGCTACTTATGCATATAGTTCTTTGGGCTTCATATAAGAAGAAGCCTGGCATTTCGATGGAAACTTCCTGTATTATGTATTAGATTTATTATATAGCAAACTTAATATTAGGTTAACTTATTTTAACTGTGAGTTAGTTGAAGGTATAGTTTACATAGGTTAATGCTAAGAGTTTCCTAAATAAACTAACCAAATTTATATGGATTGATAATTACTTTAACATCTATAGTTAAACAGTAACTTTTTCAACTGTACAAAATGCAATCATTGGTTAATTTTCTAAATGTTTTTATACGCTGTGAGCGCGAAGGGATTAAAAAGATATAATGATAAAATCGGGTGATATATAATATATATATATATATATATATATTTATATAATCAATATTACGCCATTCACTTTTTGTTGATTCATTGAAAAATATTGGCAAAATAAAAAAAGAGAAAAGGAAATAAAAAAGGAAACGCAAAGCAAAATTTTGCACTGAAAATAATCTTTTTTAAATAAAGAGAGAAAAAACCGCGAGCTTATGTTAATCCAACGCTAATCCAACCGTAAAAATGGTGGATTAAACTAAAACATATACCTATACACACACACACACACACACACAGGCACACATACAAACAAACATAGATACACATACAAATACATAGAGACAGGCACACTTTAAAGCCATTTACCTGAAGTAAAGGTCATAAAAGAAAAACTCTCATTCGCAGCCAAAAAGAGTTGCAAGAGTTTTCGCAGTAAAAACCAGATTCAGCGAAAACGCATAAAAAAGGGAAAAAAGCAGAAGAAAATATGAAAATTGTACCCTTTAAAAAAAAAAGAAAACAAGAAAAACTAGGCAGATGCTATAAAAAATAAAAAAATAATAATAAATATTTATAATATAATGAGTTAGCCGCCGTTTTTTGGCCGCGAACAAAGATGCAATATTTGTGCAATCCTTTACCCGTTGCTATATTATGCATGTCCTTGAGTGCATAAAGATCATATATATATATAGTGTTGGTGGTAATGCAGGTAGAACAGTGCGAACGGGTTGCCAGCAAAGGAGTTTGCTATAGATATTAGCATCGATTGCCTAAAAAAGTGCCTAAAAAACTGAACATTGAAATAAATGTGAAAAACGTTTTTTTATTGCATAATGGACGCTTCGGCGAAATACGGCAGCTCGAGCTCAGGTCAAATCGTAGATACTCCTTTCTTTTTTAGTTTCATTTTTTTCACTCTTAAGGATATCATAAAATATACTTTAAGTTATGCCTTGCTGCCTTTTGCCTGGTTTACCAAAGCAACAAACAGAAAACAGTCAGCGAGGTAATAAGGGAAAGGGTTTCCACCCTCAATTTACCACCTCTATTTCTCATTGTGAATGTAATTTTATAATTTCACCCAAAAAAAAAGAAGAAGAAAGAAATAGAAGAATATAAAAGAAATGTCAGAAACAAAGAAAATCAGCGACTAATTGACTAAAAGGGGTTTTCTTTTGGTCACAAAAAAAAAAAAAAAGTATTTAGAATATTCAAGGCAAGAAAACCTGCAACATTTTGTGTCAAAGTTCGAGGAATTTTTTTTATAGGTTACTTTAACTCCTTGCCTTTTGTCTATGATCCTTAATAGCTAGTGTTCATTTTCAACTTTTAACTTTTTATTATCCTTTAGCCAAGTCGCTGGTTTGGGGTTGACTTTTAATGCTACCAAAACTATAAGTAATAGGACCTTGACTAAAGGATTACCTGTCGAGCATTATAATGCAAACTATTTGATTGAGCTTACTTCAATCAAATATTAATCAGTCAAGCAATCAATCAAACAATCATCTAATACTTACTATTTTTATATTTATATATATATATATCATATATATCATAAAGAAGAGAGAGCATTTAAAATATATTTTAGCAACAGTTTATGTTCCTTTTAAGAGCTCAAAAGAATCCTTGGGAGATACCTTTTATTCGGAATGAAAGTATAAATATTATAAAAGTATATTGATATTGTTTAAGGATCAGTGAAATCAATTGTGAAGACAGAAAGTATTGCAATGTTTAGTTTAAACTTTTGTTGGCTCAAAATTTGTTGCAATACAAAAGGATTGTTGCTGTCTCTGAGTTGCTACTACAGTTAATGATCTTTATAGATGATAACGTATTGTTGTTGTTGCTGTTGATTATTATGTTTTGTTGTACAAAGTGCATTTTTCTGTTATTTGCGCTCTTCGACTAAGCCCAACAGACAATTCATATGAAAGATACAGCTTCTATGCTAATGAGGAAGTAGTTAGCTGTTGAACAGAAAGGATGCATGGACGGAAGAGGGAGAGCGAGCGTTGCTGGTCTAGGAAGTGATTCAAGGATTACACGTGTCCGGCTGCTGTTTATAGAGTATCGCTCACTCTCTCTCTCTCTCTCTCTATGTTTTTCTCTTTCTATGTTGGCTCAAGATAAATCAATCCCTAAACAAACTCCAAAGAGAAAAAAAAGTGCAGCCTTTATCCCGCAGCCTTTGGACTTGTGCACTTGTTGTTTGTTTTCATATGCAAAATGCACAAACAGACAGACACTTGCGGCAGATAATGGCACAGATTGACACAGACAACACGCACACACACACACAAATACACACACAGAGAGAGACATGCATATGCACACAGGTTCAGGTCGAGAGACACTTCCGTCTCGGAAGTGCACAGCAAATGTAAAACAAAAAGATATATGCAAGTAGCAAGATGAAGAAAAGAAAGCAAAATATAAAAAGGTAATAGAAAAGCAAAAGGACTAAAAAGACACAAGTTAAGTACGGTACAGCGTTAGCGTTAGCTTCCGTCCTGATGAAATCCTTTTGCTAATTGTTATCCTATACTACTACTTGAGTATAGCAGATGATCTATGCAGATCTCCTCTCTTCTCTCTCGCTCTCGCTCTCGTTCTCCGTCTCTGGTCAGAGCTATGCATAATCTCAGCCAAATGCTGCTCAATTATGGAATTTATAATTGACAGACACAGACATAGTCCTTTAAAAATAGGAAGTATATAGTCCGCATGTCCATGTCCAGCTATTGCCCATTCATGAGCGAATCAATGAAGCGTTATAGATCCCAGATACCAACTGATATATATTCATCTATACTAATGAGTGTAGATCCTTTGAGTATTGCATTACAATGCCAATTACTGAGGTTTTGATTACAGCCAAAAAAAAAAGACTAAAATAAAATAAAATGACATTTTGGCCAGCCGCAGACAAACGACACATTAACAAGGATTCCAAAAGGATCATAATGTCCAATGACAACATTCAACTAAGTACCTAGACATGTCCTTGGCATACCAATCATACCTAGCTAAACATATTATATATATAGGATTTACGCTTGAAGTAGCTTCAACAAGTTCGCTCTTTGATCATTTCCAAGCCAACTCCTTTAATTGCTCCTTTAAAACTACTGCGACTATATTATGCTTGCTATGCAGCACTTTTTTAAGCAGATTCATTGTATATACTGTTATTACTATAAGATTGGGCTTCGGATTTACTTATAGATTGCTAAGTTTCTGCTTAGATCCTATACAGGGTTCAATAGTGCTCAGAGCTCGCAAGTGATCCTTGGAGTAATGGGCAAGGACCCCCTATAAAGCAATATGTATAGGAAAAAGAGAGAGGGAGGTAGCTTAATGCTTCACATATGCTCTAATTAGTCTATGCTCTTACATCCCTGCAGTTAAAAGCTTCTCGGGTCAGTTTAATCTTTTGATTTAAGGTCAAGAGAGATCTTTAAACCTTCTCCTTATTAAATCCAGTAAAGAAGTAGCTAAAATTAACTCGAGACTTCGTTTTGAATTTAAGTAAGGTAACTTTCTCTTGATCTTCCAAATCTACTGATTAGACACTTAAATTGAGCTACTCTTATGTCAAGCTGTTAATTTTATTACCCTTTTTTCCCCTCTTTCCATTGATAATTATATTACTTAAAATTATCTACTAAATTTATGAATATTTGCGCAGCTTAAACCAAAATAAACCCCAAAAACAATGGAACCTATATATATATATATTGAATATATATTCTTGTATTATATAATAAGTGAGCAAATATTGTATATTATAATAGAAACGATAGACAACATAAGAAGGTTCAATGAAATTTGTAATGCAAATATGACATATGATTAGATTATATAGAGGCTATAGAAACAGTGAGCATAATAATGATGGATGCCTCCAGGGGCCACCCAAAGTAATACAAACAAAAAACTGGAAGTTAAAGTCAAGTCAAAAAGTCTGAGTAGTATTTAAATGGGCGCAGCTAACTGGCTACTTCCTTACGCCAGAGTTATTGTAACTGTTGTTACGCCTACGAACAGACAACAAGGTTATGTGTAGGAGTTCTTGCAGTTACTGTATATATTTGTATGTATGTGTGTGTGACAGTGTATGTGTGTGAACGCCCAATGCACAAAATTGTTGGAAATGCCTGACAAAGAGAAGCAAGAAAAGCAACATTTCATGCCACATCAGGAAGACACTGAGTCAAAGACTTAAGGATAAAGGATAACAGTATATATACACAGGATCTAGACGACTGCCATATGAGCTATACATGTTACACTACAAGAATTTAGATGTTTTACTTTGAATTTTGAGCAGGAAACTGCAGCAGCCAAAGAAGTAGCGAAAGAGAGCTAATATAAGTATAGGGTATACTCTAGCATATTAAGCTCAAAAGAGTATATAAAAACTCAGTATTGAACTATACTCTTAGCTTTAATATTTACTTTTATTTAGTGTCTTTTAGTACGAACTATACAAACTGTCTATGTTTGTGCATAGAGCCCAAAATTGTAGGGTATCTATTGAGTTTCGTATGAGCAAACGTTAATTTTGCATGCATCATTCGTTTTGATGAACTGTCAACGTTTATGGGCATTGTCTGTCGCCAAATGATGTGAGAACCGTTCAGATTGTAATACTGCATGTGTATAAAAGAGAGAGAGAGAGAGAGATATACATATATTGGGTACAGTTATGCGGTTTGTAACTGTTATAGTATGTACAGTACACAGAACAATTGCAATTGCAACTGTATTACTTCAAATCAAATGTGAAATATTTCTAATAACTCAGCACAGAGCAGGACAAACGCATGTCAATGTCAGATGAACTCAAAAAAAAAGAAAGAAAATCCCTGACCCTTTCCCATAGAACCAACCAAACCCTATACCTTATACACTATATACTATACACTATACACTATAACCCATAGTCTATGTCAGCCCTTTCAATGCTCACTTAATTTTATGCATTTTGCCGTTGATTAGCTGCCGGCAGGCATTGTCTGTCATAAGCATAAATTGCCGTTAGCTCTAAGAGCTGTCAACTCTATATAAAGTAGAAGACAACAGCAGTGAGATAAAGTTAGAGTGTGAAGAAGGGGGAAAGAGAGAGAGAGAGAGAGAGCAATGTATATGCGAGTTAATCAAAAGCAGTGAGTTGCCCACATAAAAACAGTTATTGAGTGCACTTTTATGTGACTAAAGGCCAAACGGTATACAAATCGGATACGGATATGAATAAATCATATATATATATATATATATATATATATATATATATAGATACAGATTCATATTCTCATACACTGGTTGTGTATGTGTGTGTGTTTGTGTGTGGTTGTACCCGTCTCAATCTATCAAGCAGTTCTCCACAAAAACCTTTAACACCTTTTGATGCATTGTTTTGTCAATGCAAAGCCGCCTACAAAACGCCGTTAGAAGTTAGTAAAGGACGAGCAAAAGGAGTAGGAGTTGGAGTAGTTGCAGTAGAAATGAGAGTAGGGGTAAAGGTGTGATTGTAGGAGTAACTCTATGTTTATAAAGAGAACTCTTTAAGTCGCATATTGTTGTTGAGTGACAATTGCTGTTGAAAATTGTGACAGAAGCAACGACTTACTATACAACATTATGATCCTTAAGATCCTTTTCTTTCACTCCCTTTTTTCCTTCTTTTTTTTTTGGTAATTGTGTCAATTGTCAATTCGCACGATCTTCAACTTTGAATATCTATGTGCAAATCTATGCTGCTGCTGCTGTTGCTGCTACTGCTCAGATTTGGAAAGTCCTGTAGTCCTTTAAGCGGAAGCAGACGATAGAAATCAATAACGGAAGGCAAACGACGTTAAGCGTTAAGTCCTGTATGTTCCAGTCAGTTCCGTATAACTCTTTCCTTTTGCCTTTTCTTTTGCCTTTTTTTTCCCTTTGGATTTAAGCCATTTTCGAATGACTCTTGGCCAGTGTTAGTCGTAATATGAGCATATTAACCCTCAAAAGCCGTTGGCCAACTTCTACTATAACTATTCTATGCTCAAATTTATATATATATATATATTCATATTCCTATATGTTGAATTTTTAGCTCTTTTTTTCGTCCTTTAGTTTCTGCTCTCCCGTTTCTGCTTTCACCTTTCACATGAAACTAAAAACGGAAAGCGTGTAACTGAAATCCATGAGATTAAACGGTCTTTAAGCGGTTTAAGCCTTTTGTCACTTTAGTTTTCTAGGTGGCAAAATGTGCGTCAGTATCAACCACAACAACAGCAACAACAACAACAACAACTACAACTGCAACTGTTTATTGCATTGTTCATATTTCTAGCAAAAATAATGAGAAAAAAAATAAATATCATTTAATAACTCTCTTCCACTCTCTCTCTGCTTCCTCTCCTTACTTTTCTATCTATCTCACTTGTTTCATTCGTGGAAATCTAATGAAAATATTTGGCCAAGAAACAAAACTCATACTCAAAATCTTAGCTACAGGTATGACTGACTATGTTGCTTCAAGTCAAGTTAATCTCGCATAATATTACGTGAAGCTGATGCATAATCTATGATGCACAAGTGCAACAATCCACTAGATCCAAGGATCATGCATACAGTGTATGTGTGTGTGTGTGTGTTTAAGTCCAACAACTTAGGCATCTTTTTAAGCCCTTTTCACGCAAAAATGCCAATTTTAAGCTAGCCAACTAACTGCTTTACTGACTTTAAGTCATAAAGCCAACAGACAAGTTTTGGCTTAAACGCAGCTCATAAACAGCCCAAAAACTAGACTAAACAAACTAAGCTGAGACTGAAACTTAAAGAGATGTTGAGACTGAAGACAAGACTTAAATTGTAACTGATATTAAGATTATAATTCAGATTAAATTTGATACTAAAACAGAGACTAAAGTTAAGAGCTGGCAGCTACAATCCAAACAGTTTAAGAGAAAAGAACTAAATTTTAGTATTTTGGGGCTGCAAATGGGTGAGAAATCTAATATATATTATTTACAGCCCGATTTATATAAAATATAGTACTATAAAGTTAGTTCGCTTTTTCTTTTATAAGAAAAGGAATAACGGAAAGGTTTACTACTATTAATTTTTTTATTCCTCGAATACTGTTTATCATAAACATATTAAAAGCATATTGAATATCGTAGCGTACATTAAGTCCAGATATTTTGTTAAATTAATATATTAGCATAAAATATTAAGTCTGAAATATATTTTATTTAACAATACCAATAAAGAATTGCTAACAGGTTGGCGCGTTTTTACACAATTTAATTTGGCTTATCTGTCTTTATATTGAGACAGCGTCTTTTAATCCTTCGTCATAAATATATTATAAGAGTTCAATGGGAACCGATTCATATAAATATAAAAATATATATACTTAACAAAAAAAAATAATAATAATAATAATAACAATTTTATATACAGTATATATCGGTTATAAGATGCACAGCTTATATGCAAATATTGCTTAAATGCAAAATTATGTTATTTTTAAACATCATGAAACTATTTAGAACTTAACCTCATATATGTAAAAAATTGCTAATAAGAAAACATTTTTTTACTACTTAAAAAGACGAAAAAATTTGTTAAAAAGCGGCTAAAAAACTTGCTTAAAAACGCTATATCTTTAATAAAAAATATAACTTATTATTGCTTAAAAGAAAATATCGAATATATGCAAAAAAATTTCAGCATTATAGGTTTTGCATATAACCGGTATATACTGTATAAGTTTGAATCGATTCATATGTCGGATATCCTAATAAAATACTCATTCTATGCCTGCAATTTCAATCAGAATATATTTAGTGGTTAAATTATTAGTTAAATTTATTTATACAAAGTTAAAAACTTATGCATTTTTCTTAACGAAGATCGAAGGACATTTCATCATATTTAAAAACATTATTTAAATCTATGAAATCATTATAAATACTTCCACATTATGAAATATATTAGGTAATTGTTACCAGTTAGTTCTATCACATAATTTCTATATCAAATTTATATACAATATGAATCTACAGAAGAGCTAAGCATTAGCTCACATCATGTAATATATAACTCTGAGATTGAACTGTGATTTCTAGTGGTAAAACTTAACTCTCTAAAAACTCTCAATAGATGCTAAGCAACATCCAACTAAAGCAACAATAAAACTACTTTAACTTATTATATTATTAACTTTAACATCCTTTTACTTTCATTAAAAGGTAAAACTTGCTTACATCATATTACATTATGTATGTAATATCTTAATAATTGGCTTTCTACTCCATTTTCTGCAGCAGAAGAAACGTATACGAAACGCCCTTTAATAAATATTGCTGTAATATTACGCCATTTTCTATACGTTTAAATTGAATTGAGTTGATCGTAGAATGAATATCGTAAAATAACAACCAATCAGCGCAATGATATACAGCATTACCAATACCAATACCAATACCAATACCAATACAAATACCAATATCAACCACCATTATGAAGAGCATCTGACGCCACTTTAACTTCATTTTGTTGAATTGAGTTCAAAACGAGTTTCCAGGAGCAGCTCATAGAGCGAATTCTTCATTAAAGATTCTTTGGTCATAGGGTAAAACTGTGACAGCTGTGCTGCACAGCTGACCCTCTACCTTCCCTCTCTTCTTTCTCTCATTCACAGACCATTGTCCATTATGTATATGTGTGTGTCTGTGTGTGTGTGAGTGTGTGTGTGCGTGGGGCTAACATTTAATAAATAAATAGCTAGAGACAGCAAAGCATCCGAATACTGGCATTTTTATTATTAGATAGAAAACCATAGCAGAGCCCAAAGTGGATGTGGAACCAAACTCATTCAGGGTTTTTGGTAAAGAAAAGGGTTGCGCCTGCTGCTGCTGTTGTTGTTGTTGTTGTTGTTGCTGCCGCTGCTGTTACTTAATGATAACAAACCGGATGGCCCTGTCATGATTAGAAGGGCGATGCGTTGCGGTATAGTTGGGTGTGATATATATATATTCTGATTGCTTGCATGTATGTATATGTATATGTGTGTAGTTGTGGGTGTATGTATAGCCGCAATGCTGACCGCTGTTTTGGTCACTTTTGGCAATTTCGAACAATTGTTGTCAATATTCCCAGACGCAACCCCTTTTGTTTGCTGCTTTCTTTACTTTCCTTCAATTTTCACACAGTTTCGCAGTGAAAGTGTTATAGGGTTTAGTTTGAGCTAGAAGTTGGGGTTAACACTGACATTGGGTTGAGGGTACACCCACTGGGCTTTGTGGTTGGCCTTTTTTTCCAGCTTATACTTATTGTTGGCGCACCGAATATTCATCAATTTGGCCGTGTTGACACATTTATAGCGCAGATATCCATAGAATTAGTTTGGCATACGGAAAAAAATTGGGTTGACCACAACGGGAGGCACTAAACAGTGGAAGGGATATCAAACAGAGAGACACCAAAAGAGAGAGAGAGATAAGGAGACAGTTATTAAACCCACTCCCTAAAGAGTAGGCACAATCGATTTAATAGGCAGACATGTCTGTGCGCAGTCATCAGGGATTTGTCCCTACAGTTTGGAGTCGGGAAGTGTTAAAATAGGGCATAATTACAATGAAAAGAAACCCCTGGAGATCCCGGGAGGTTTGTTGAAAGGAAAAACTTTGAAAAATTGTAGCAACTATGAGGAAAACTAATTTTTAACTAAAGTTTTAGTCCAAGATTCAGTTGGAACATAGATCTAAATCTGTTACTTAGATTTCTTTACGGTGGTTTCTGTACTCGAAACAGTTGACCTAAACAATGCTCCAATATATGCTTACCTGTAGGAAATGACAATTGTTCATAGGGAAAAATAGAAGAAAAGGCGAGTTAATAAAGAAATGAAAACATTGAGAGAATATTTGTCAAAAATATATATACTTGGGAAATATTATAAGATAATCGATGCGAGATCAACCTCAATTTTGCGGCCAAACAAGTGGAATTGATGCGGTTGGACATAGAAGGTATTGAAATTCCTTAGCCGCACTTCCTGCCTACCCCTACAAGTTGCTTCCCTTTCCATTTTCATTTCCCTTTCCCAGTGCTTATCTTTTTGTCATTATCAGTATCAGTGCTGAATACGGTCAAAAGGGAAAAGTATAAGGTATACTTTTCTGTTTGTTTAGCAAATAGAGCAGTGAAGCAGAATAGAAGAAAGGCATAAAGAAAGAGTTTCATTTCGTGCATCCATTCAATATATCATATTATTATTTGATATTGGACTTAAGATGTTAAATAAAGCAAAGATGGTAAGGGGAAGAACTGTATAGTAATAGATTCATAGATAGAGAGAGAGAGAGAGAGAGAGAGAGACAAAGAGACCGAAAGAGAAGTTTGTGCATTGTGGGTAAATGTCAGCAAGGATAATTATTTTAGGGTTTTCCACTAAATTATGCGACAAAAGCGCGACTGTACGCACTCTCTACACTATTTCAATTTTAGTCAATGCCCATTGAGTCACTCCAGTGGGTCTTTTGCTAATGATTGTCGGTTCCGGTTGAATTTTTAGAGTATTGCCTACAATTTGCCACAAGTTACCAACTTGATTAATGAACTTTCATTGCATTTGCATTTTGGTAACCAAAGCAAAAAAAAGAAAGCAAGAAAGGAGAAAATAAAAGGGAGAAAAATCTGTGCGTTTCATGTTGCGTTTTTCTGTTATTTGAGGCGCTCGATTTTACGATGCATAATTAGAAACTGACTGAAATTTAAGCAGAAGGACACTTACTGCTTATATCCTTAGGACCGCTAACTGTGGAATTGTTTAACGCACACACGAGCCATGGCCAAAGTCAGAGCCACATGAGGACTGTCACTAATTGTTAAATATATAGACAAAAGACAGGCGCAAGTTCCTTAATGAAGCTGCTCCAATTTTCCTACATATATATATATACATATAGAGAGAGAGAGAGTACTATATAGCATACTATATAGCAGACTGTAGTCATGATATCAGCTGAATAGCTAAAAGAGAAGCCAAAGTATATCCATATATCATTTATCATACTCGCTGAGTAAATGCTTAAAACGGCAAACTCATCTTTAAGTGGAATGCAGCTTAATGAGCCTCGGCGCTGGTCCAGTGTGGTCAGCAGCTGAAAAACAGGACACAGGACACAGGACATAGGACACAACAACATAACACAGCTCGTTCTCTTGCTTATGTGACATGTGTTCATATCCCAGTGAAAGGATTTCAATTCCGTTACGAATTCATAAACACAGAGAAAGATATAGACAGAGAGAGAGAGAGTGAGAGTCAGAGTAGGCTGCATTAAATAAACAAAACGCCAGAAAACACAAAACATTCCTCATTAATCTCGAGGGGGCGTATGCGGTACTAGCGCACGCGCTCATCTGCTCAGCTCTGCCATGGCCCTGCTCTGGTCTGGTCTGGTCTGTTCTGGTCTGTTCTGAATGAAAAGTCTTTGGGATTTGATGGTTATAAGTATTGGTATTGGTATTGAGTTTGGGATTTGTTTTGGGTTTGGGTATATAGGGTTTAGAGTGAGTTTTTACTCTCTAATACACAACATATTGTAACTTTATGTGTGCAATGGAAAACTGGACAAAATAGTTTCAAAATGTACAAAGAAAAAAGGCTGATATTGACTTGAGTTTTGTTTTTCTAACATCAATCCTTCCAATACTTTTTCAATATATATATATATATATATATATGAGTTATTAAGTGGGCACGTGTATCTGGCTTGGCATACTTCTTCGTCTCTAACTCTGTCCCGCTGGACACACAAATGTATACAAACGATTTGTTATTCTATGGTCAACAGGCCCTTTGGGTATCAAGGATCAACCAATGGGTAATGGGCAATGGGCTAGGGGCAAGGAGCAACATGGAAATTTTGTTATTTCGAAATAAATATTTGTTTTTATTTGTTTAAGCGCAAAATTTGTGTCGTCTTCTTGGTAACACACAAAACACAACAAGATACAACCTACACACACACACACACACACACCAGAAACACCGTTGGCGCCTATGGCATGCCCCGTTTGCCTTTTGAGCCTCTTAGCTGTTACCTCTTAAACCATTACAGCTGCGCAACGGAAGTATTACTATATAAAAACACACACAAACACATATATAATAACGGTAACTCTTACACCTATAGAAATCATACATATACATGTAATTCTGATTACTCAATTGTCCTTAAAAGCACTTAAAACTTGTAAAAGCTTACCAAGAAATGAAGATTAAGTGAAAGCTTAAGTGGCTAAAGAAAGAGTCGAAATTAGGAGACAAAAGAAAAAGAACAGATAAACAGAGAAACTGAAGAAAATTCAAGGCTAAGTTAGTTGCAGAAATGTGGAAAAGAGAAAGGGATTATAAAAAGTAGATTAAACTGAACCAACTTACAATAGGAGTAGAAACTAAAGAAAGTAGTAGAAATAGAATTAGGGAAAGAAATTTAGGAGTAAAATGTTAGAGTAGAATTAGAGTAGAGTTTTATAGTATTAGAAGTTAAAGCAACGAGTAGAATATATAAATAGAATCCTGAAATAGAATTTAGGAGTATCATTTAAAAGTAGAATCATATAATAGAATTAAGGAGCAAAATCTGTCTTCAATTTGGAGGAAGAACTTAGAAATAGATATAAAGAATAGAAAGTGGGAGAGGAATCTAGAGTAGAATCAGTACATAGATAATACTTCGGAGTAAAAATTCGGAATTAGATTTTATAAAATAGATAAGGAGTAGTGTAAGTAAAGAATAGAATATACTTTTATAACTTAGATATAGGACAGATAACCAGTTAAAAGGAATAAAGAAAGTAGAATCAATAGAAGCAGTAGAATAGAAGAAAATATAATAAGAAAATAAAATTTAATTATAGAATTGAGAGAATGTTAACCAAGCAATAATCTTATAGATCATAATTCCAACTAGTCTTCCAGAATAGATTACCTTACAGGTTGTTCAAGCTGAATATTCATCAAATTGCGCAACGAAGTGCAACCAGGCACATTTAAGGAATATCATTAAGGATTGCTGATGTACTGAAGGATAGTGTGATCCTTGGACTAGTGATGGATGACTAGGATGTTTATCCCAGCAATATACTAAGATATAACAAGTCTGCTATAAATTAACAGTTTAAGTAGTGAGATCAGGACTAAACATTGATGACGCGTAAAGTAATCTAAATTGTTAAGCTTAAGGACTTCTGGTTAAAATGTAGCGATGAGGGCGGAAAGTTCTGTCAAATGTGTAATATTATATAGAAGAAGATAGAAGAAAAAGGACATGAACAATAACAGAAGCCTTGTTATGATAAATTAAAACAATGCATAAAGATACAAGGATATGGAAAGTATCAAGGAAGTATTAAGGAAGTATTGAGGAAGTATTATGCAAATGGTACAATGAAAGCAATATAAAAAGAATAGAAAGAAAAGAAATAAACAATTAAATTGGTATAATAAAAAAGTATATAACCATTTCGTATCTTTTGTGTGCTGCTGTGGGTTCTGTGGTTCAATGAGGACTTGCATAAGGATAATATTGATGTGCAATAGCTTGGAATAGGAAAATATACATAAACAGGAGCAGGCGCAGGAGCAGAAGCAGGAGCTAGAGCAGTAACAATTGTAATAGTATATGTAACTAGGTCAGGTCATATCGGGTCAGGTAAGGTCAAAGTAATAGTGCAATTTCAGGTCGTTTTTGATGTCATACAGTACGGTAGTGTCCTGGCAAATGGATTAGACTAATTTTTAAATAGAATTTCAAGCTGATTTCGGTTCACACGTTTTGCCCAATGACATGCTGTGGGCGTGTGCGTGTCCATGGATTTCATACACACACAGACACACACACACATACACACACTCAAACACACGCACAATATACGTAAAGAGAGCATAGTAAAGGCATACATACTTAAAGGAATCGGTCTAGAAATGAAAATTCTATAGAGATCTTGAGACTAGGCGAAATGCAATTGCATTGGCAATGGGCAATGGGCAGCATGACGAAAGGTAAAATTTGTAAACAATTGTGCTAATTAAGCCAGCCCAATAAAAATCGGCTCATAGATTTGGGCTGAATGTCTGGTGTGGTTGTGACCAGGTTAAAGAGACAGAGTTGAGTTTGTGGACCAGTTCTCTATAGATCTATTTCGTTGAGCACTTGAACTAAATCCGGTAGCTTAAACGAGTTAAAGGAACTTGAACGGAACTTAATCCCATAAATTTGGGAAAAATACAATTTTAATCAGGTTAATTCGTATGTACCGCGCCTGTTGTTGCATGCCACTCAGGTAGATATTTGTCTATGTAGGAGGTGAAAGGATTAGGCCACACGGTGGATTTACATTTAGATTAACATAAAACTACATTGATCTCAATAGCTCTATATATCTATAACTGTATAGCAGCACTACAATTCTATACTACACTCATATGGCACCGATTATGTATGCGCGCCTGCGACATTTTAATTTAATCTGAGATTACGTTCAGCGACAAGCCTCGGGGAGCGAGGCCCGGATCAGTGTTTAGAGCATATGTACTTAAGATTAGGCCAACAGTTTTTGCTCGTATATTGCCAAATACTTTACTCTACTTATACACACAAAAATACTATTTCTTACTTAAGTTCTAATTTATTGTTATGCATATATACACTGACTATTGCAAAAGTTTCTACATAAATCCGGTGATTACCAGCCAAACCAACCAAATGCACCCAAAATGTAGATCTATACTATATACATATATATATATATATATATATACATATTCCCATTCGACATACTATTGTTAGTTAAGAGCTTAGGCAATTTTGTAGGTCAATTGTAAAATTAGTTAAGCACTCAATGTAAGGATACGACAAGAGATTAAATCAGTTCTATAGAGATATATATTTTTCTAAGGTATAGATCTGGCAGATCTAGTAGATCTGGCAACGATCAAGCCCCCTTAAAGCCTGAACTTTTGTCGACGAAACTTGGGCGCGATATTTGCCTCTATGATCAGCTCAACTTTTTAAGTAAATTTAATAATTGATAAGTGTCTCGGAGGATATGTCTCGCAGGACACGTGCTGAGCAAACGTTTGTCATGCGTTCATCAGCGTATCGAACGCTCGATCGTGCCGCTTTATAAGGGATTATAGGGATGAGCAAACATAATTTTAAATCTATATTTTTATATACATATTCATATATACTTTTGCACATTTCCTTTTTTGTCAACAAAATGGTTAAAGGTGTGCTTGTGTGTGTGTGTGTGTGTGTGTACTCTGTGTCACAGCTAGCGAATCGGATCACAGTACTATGATCGAAGGATCAAAAATCAAACTGCAAACGTTTATCAAAACACAAAAAGGGGTTGAAATCGATTGAATTGACAGAAGATCGCTAAATTCTCACCTGGCCATATTGATGCGTTGCTATTGGAGTGTGCGCTGCACGTGGCCAACTCTATACAAACACATACACATACATTTATACAAACATATACACACACACACATATATATATATATATACAGACAATTGGCTGCTGTTGCTGCTGATGCTGGCACACGATCGTTCCTTTGTGCGGTTAACGCCCGCCCGTTGTTTGTTGGCCATCTTCGAGATCTCTTGACATCTCTTCCACTGAATGTCAGTTTGATCTCTATTCCTTTTTTCTTTTTTTTTTTGTGAATTCTTAACTCTTGTGCTGTCTATTTTTTCGTTTTTTTTTTTTTGCCTTAAGCAAAATTATTACAAGAAAATGATGTTGTTCGTTATGGATTATCTACATTGCCTCATCTTTGGCACTTGTATCGCATCTCTCACCTCTGAGCTGGGGTTATGCATCATTATTATTATTTGACTTGACATACGGATTGTGATCTATTCTTGAAAAATAGAATAGAGAATGCAAAAATAATGTAGCAATTACGTTCTTTAACCTTTTGTTACTTTCCACTTAACAATCATTCCCCATGGAATTGAGCTTAACATTCCTTATAACTTGACCCACATTTTCGACTGTATTTAAAGTATATATATATATATATATAGAAGAATTTTGTTTGTTTAAGTAAAATATACTCTATAAAGTAATAGCTTAGTATATGGATATTCGCTTGAATAAATTTATCATTTATTCAACGATTTATATAAAATTTGCAGACATGTTGCAAATTGAAGTTATCGATAGATTAATATATATTATAACAATGTATTGTATCATATAAAAGAAAGTATAAACTAAATTTAATATGTTTCAGCTTAAGATGAAAAATTACTATTTTATCAGATTGATATTCAGTACGTATTCTATTTCTATTGATATTTATCATTTATATACATATATTAAAGTCTCTTATATCATATATATATATATTTTAATTTTCCTGCAATTTTATGAAGTTTTTAAACGCCATTTGTAGTCAGACATTAAATTTTGTGGCACAACTCCATTTTGTGGCTTGTATTGTGTAGGAGATTCGATACGATTGAGCAAGGGTTGTGCACAATTACCGCAGGGGGTTGAAATTGCCGCATGTCCCATGACCAACAGGGTTGCGTTTTCCCCTATGTTTCATATTCATGCAATCAACCCCAAAACTCACACGTGTCAAAAATTAAACCAAATGCTTAACAATCATTTTCAGACCAAATAATTTTCTCTATATACTTCTGCCTTAAACTTTAAGGGTTAACATAAGAAATGGATAGTTTATTAAAACGTTTTTTTAAACTTATTTTTAACAGGAATTAATCAGTTGTAGTAGTTAACATATAGTTAGGCATAACCAATTATAAACCTAAACAAATCTCAGTTATTTCTTCTATAAAACTTAAAACATTATTACTTGAAATTTATGCAGTATATCTCAGTTTACGATATTAATGAGACACATTTTGCTTGATCGTAAAATGAGAAATACGAGCAGCAATATGAAAAAATGAAAATTTATATATATATTCGTATTAATCTAGTATTAATATAAATTTTTATGCGAAAAATTATATCGATAATTGATTATTATTATTATGCAAAGGCTTATAAAAATAATTAAGTTTCAGAGCTATGCACGAATATCATAAGTTTATAAATAAATGTATATTCTTAATAAAAGCAAATAATAATATTATAATATATCTGATTTAATATTCAAAAGACTTATTAAATTATTATTGTACTAATTAATAATATTTATAAGTTAAATTTGTGAAATGTTGAACATTAACTTCATAATAAATTGTACTAAAATTATGAGATAATAAACTTATCGTAAAAAACGATATTCATAAAGTTAAACATACAAGTAATATCGTAAAGTTTATCTACATAAAAATGTAATTACCATATATATTTTAACTCTATTAATATAATGCAATATAAGTTAGATAATATTAACTAAATTATTGTAGTAAAAACAGGAATTTGATATTATGTTTAATATTGAATAGAAGTTAGAAAAGACTTAGGCTAAATCTTAAAAAATTCAAAATAGAAAAACGAGTAAAAAGGTTAAAAAAAAAACCGAAAGGATACATTCACACACTTTTCAATAGACATTTTATTTCGCTTAAAATGTGGTCAAGATATTTGTTATCCTGGCAGTCAGCTGAATATGAGAATGTGTGAACATTTCTATGACGAACCAGTGTCCTGTGTCCAGTATTCATCTAATCATTAGTCATTTATGAAATTTTACAGTTATTACGAAAAAAACAAAGCCCTTTCTGCGGTATGGTTTCAACGGAAGTTCCAACGTGTTCGGTAGGATGATTAGTGCTTATCGTTTGTAACTACTACGTATATATGTATATGTGTGTGTGTGTGTGTGTATTAGACAATGGCATTTTTATTGATAAAAATTATGCACGCTTAAGGACAAAAGGATTTAGCTGCATGTTAGCCAACTTGACTCAGCATAAAATCAGCGAACCATGTTAAAACAATGGAAAAAAAAGCAAGAGAACAACAGAAGAAAAACTTATGAAAAGAAAAACTGTCAATGTTTTTCGACTTCATCTATGTGTCTGTCTCCGTCACCGTCTTCGTCTTCGTCAACTCCTTCGTCATTCTGCTGTCATAATGGCTCAATCAAGCAGACCAGTCCGGTTAACGGTTAACAGTAACGCTGTCTGGTACTGAGTACTGGTTAATGGTTATTGTCGATCGACGTCGCCTGGACTTGGGAAAAGGATTTTGTTGTGGTCAATGTCGTTGTCGGCATATTTAAAACGTTCATTGAACGTGTGTTTATTTAACTGTCTTGCGTTTTGTCCAGCTAACGGTTAACCATAACGTGTTCTCTTTGATCAACCGCCAGAAAAGGGTTCTTACAATTCACTTACCAAACTTGTCACACTGCCAAATGGATCTGCACGTTCAACACATAAGATAAAAGCCATGCTTTGTGTTTATTTTATTTATTTATTTTATTTATTATTTTTTAATATATTTACTAAGTTATATATTTATATATACACTCATCACTGGCTACACAATTATTATTATACTATAGCTTAATTCTTAGATTGCAATTTTAATCGAATCATTTGTAACACAAAAAAAAAGGAATATAAATTGTTACAATTTGCAGAAATTGCATTTTAAATATATTTTCAAAACAGCAACAATAAATTTTATGTTTATTACTTTTATTATTATTATATATTTTTTATTTATATATTGTATACTTTATGCTTATAGCCACGTATACATATAAATCGACCTATGGTTGCCGCACTTATTGTTGCATTTCACATATTATTTTGTATTAAAAATTTATAATATTTATAGCGCTTGGTAAAACGGATATTTTAGCTGTTAATATAATATATATATTTGTTTTTATTGATTTAAAAGTTTGACACGCGTCCCCAATTTCAATTGATCTAATTTAACACATTTCAATTTAAAAATTTGACACGTGGCACCTGTTTGTATTAAATGCATTGCGGAAGCCATTTTGTTGGCGCTACCAACTCGCTATTTACGTTATTACGTGACATAAAGTTTATCTTACGTACTAAACATTATATAGTGTTGCCAGAATTAATATTGCAATTTACCATATTGCCAAAAAGTTGCACAGTTCGCAGTAAATGTTAATTACACAGTACAAATTACTTTACTAAATATTCAATAATTAGTTTAATTACTGTAACATAATTGAAATGGTTTCCTTGAATTTTTGTAATGTTTGTCGAATTTTAAAGATTTAGAAGGGACAATAGAATCCTAAATAAATTCTAAGGCAGCGACTATGAAAGAAGAGCAGTTTTAAGTGGTAATTCTTACGATTCTGTCAAAGAATTTTTTGCTTATCATATTATATAGATGAAGGTTAACGTAGTGAAATCGTATTTCTGTTAAGATTAAACTGATCAATTCCTATAATTTCCTGTATAAATATCGTACTGAATCAAGTAATATAATTGTTCAAAGATTACGTTGACAAGTTAAATCATTGTTATTGCGCATTCGGAAGAGTGTAGCACTAACCAGATACTGTAAACATCAGTTGCTGGTGTGTGACGTCCATTACAGTTAAAGATTATTTGGCATAAAATTTGTGCTATTCCTTTTAAAAAATAAGACCCTCTATGATATCCCAAAAAGGGATTTGCTTGCTAAAGCGTAAAAATGCCGTTAAAATTTCATGCATATAACGTACGACCCGCCTTTGGCCTGTTGACTTAAGATTACGACAAGAAGTTGAGATGATGATGATGATGATGATGTGGCAAGGCGAGTACATTCACTTGTAGTGTGTATTGTGTGTATATCTGTTTTGGGCTACTTATATTAATCCGGCTGAGCTGCATAATTTTCCATAAAAAAATAACAGTACTCGTAAAAATAATAATAACAAAACAATAGATTATTATGGAGCGACTGAATGATTGGGCATTTGTTTATTTTATTTTTTGCTTTGTTTTTAGTATAGTATTTATACAAGTGGCATATAGGGGTGGAGAAAGAAGAGAGTTAAGAACTATATAAAAACTATTGGCTCTTCTTGATGACATGTGCCAGGTCGTAGACACCACGCACCGCCTTCAGTTTAACGCCGGGCACATCCTGTAGACGACCGACGCGACATAAAACAATATTATGCTCCTGTAGATTGTGTCCAATACCGGGTATATAGGCAACCATTTCTTTGCCTGTGGACAAACGCACAAGCACACATTTACGATTCGCTGAATTGGGTTTCTTTGGTTTCTTAATCAACGTCTTTAGCACAACGCCCTTAGCAAAGGGTTTACCATCTAACGGCTGACGTGGTGGGCGTGTCCTAAAGTGTGGTCCAGTACGATGCATTTGATTCAGTGAAGCCATTCCACGCAATGCAGCATTCATATAGCTGCTTTGCAGTGCTGAAATAAAAACCAGAGAAAAAATTATTATTTATTATGGTCAGACCGAACGCAACTGTACTAATTAAAACTGTCCAAAATATTTAACAATATGAAAGAGCTGACAGATAGTTAGACAGGCTGGTACACAACAAAAGGATCAGTCAGGACAGTTGGCCTGTCCGTTCTGACAGTAACAATGCCCATTGGTCTTTTGTTGTGGCTAATCTCTGTGAAAATCGCAGAATAATTCTTATGCTGCATTCATCCATATATCATATCTTTCTATATATATATTTTTTTTTGTAGCGATTGGTTCGCCAAATAATTGCAACCAAATGACGCGCTATAGAACAAAGCCTATGGGTTTTGGGTCAAGCCTTTTATATGATTGAAAGGAGTGTGCAAAATGCTTTCTTTCAATCATTGACGGGACAGTGGTTGCCCCGTATATCAATAGTTTCGTTTGCTGATTGAACATTGGGCATAGCACATTTTGTTTTGTGTGTGTGACTGTACAATGACAGCTCGCTAGTTGCAACATGCAAAACTAATAGTACAAAAAAAATTTTAATTAAATGCCACACACACATGCGTACAGGTAATAATAACTAAAATGCTTCGCATACATACGTACTTATATACGCATACAATAGAACAAAAGAGTTCAATAACAGTCTGGCCTATTGTCTGATCGCGATCCTGAGCTGACCCATACACTGGACATAATCACACCTGTGTGTCCTTTTTCTGCGAGTATGTGTGTCATGCAAATTTCTATTGTGAGTCGGTCTGTGTGTGCATGATGTATGTCAATGCCAATTGACAGCATGTTATGTGGCTGAATTTTAATTAAAAAAAATCTAACCAGAACATATGGGAAAAGGCCTATGAAAATATTCACAGGATTGAATAGTGAGCGCCTAGAGTTGGGAGCTATAGAATAAGCGAGCCATAAGTAAGCCAGCCACGCGCACTCAATACACAGGGGAAAGAGTTGACAACACAAATAAACACTTTATACAAATCATTGTCGTCATAGGGACGAATGTTCCCTAGATAAATACCGAAATGCGCACAGTCATTAATTGGAAAAACAAACGCGAATGCTTTCCACCGGTGGTTTTTCAACAATGTAGTGTTCGTAGAGTATTCCAATAGTAAGCAAATAAGATGTGAAAAGAGCTACCCAGTGTTCTTTCCGACGGCTGCAACACAAGTAGTTTTCATGAATTTCATTTAGTTTCATCTCAAAACTTACCTTGTGCTGTCAACTGTTTCGTAACATTAAATGTTTGCCGCAAAAAATTCATGTTTCCTGAGTCTAACCCTCAGTCTTCTGTTATGTGCAATAATTCCTTTTTATTCTTTTTAGTAAGCACCGTTAACAATTTAGTTTCAGCCAACAGTTTTATTCAAAGTTTAAAGTAAAGATAAATAACAATAAGAAAACACAGTAAGCCAATGCAAAAGTAGCTGGCATGCCGTTGCGGCCTGTTAAACAGCTGTTTGTCTGTACAGAGTTGCCACTTTGTGTTCTGTTAGACGTACGATAGTCAATTATATCGATATACAGTAAAATTTATTCAAATAATTTATAAAAATTTGATATACTACATATATATTCTAGACAGAACTATTGCTTATTTCTAAAGTTGAAGGCGTTGGTGTTGTCGGCGCTGTAGAGACCGAACTATTACCGGATGGTACACGCGGGGCAACGGCGTCACCATGTAATTTGGATCGCTTGGGCAGTGTAGCTGCTCGCAAATACGGATTGTCTATGTTGGGGTTTTCAAGAATTGCTTTATTTGTTGTTGAATTGGGCTTGATTTCAAGCTCAGGCTTTTCTTCTTTGGATTTGTCTCCATCCATTTCTTCATTTTCACTGTCACCTTCTTCGCCATCGTCTAAAAGCGCAAGCATAACATGAAAGTAAAGGAATATTGAAAAGAGTATAGCATTCTGACAAACCTTTGCTGGGCGCATCCTCTGTACGATTGGCTACCAAGTAGTGATATTCGAGCTCCTCAAAATCAAACACTTGGTCGGTGGGATTCAAAGCTGCTGCATAGGCCGGAAATGCTGCCTTGCAAGCGATAACTATTGGATTTAAATGGTCAAACATTAAACAAAATTCAGTAGTACGAGAACAGATTGAACTTACGTGGAAACATGTTATCCTCGGTGGGAAAAAGATTATTGGTTTCTGTCGTCTTGCACAAGAATTTGGTAAGCGCCTTTTCAACGTCACGCTTTTGACTAGCGGCCTTTTCCCGGATAGCTTCATACTCCGTGACGGGTTGCTTGTGTGTGGGTGTGCGTATATAGGCGTGTGGATCGGGCATAGCTGGAAAGAAACTGGGCACATAATGAGGATGGGTTGCCTTGCTGCCAGCTTGCAGAAGGTTCAATTGACGTTGTTGCGTTTGCACTGGAGGCAGACCAATAGGTAGATGGCTGGAACGTCGCGTATATTGTTCCACGCTGCTTATATTGATGCCCATATTAATAAGTGCCAAACTGACATCGCCTACAGTGGGCATAGTGCGTCCGGCAAGTTCACAATAGTTGTGAGCGGAGTTTCCGATTTCTACAATTACTACAAGATCAGCGAAGATTAAAAAGGAACTTATTTTGAATAAAAACTTTTGAGCCTTACGCGACTGCATCATTTGGGTAAGTGTTTCCAGGCATTGATTGCTAGCCAGGCCGGCACCTTTATCCAACAGCAACTGTGAGACAGCCTTGTGTAACAAACGCCGATAAGCATCAATATTGGGTATAGTAATAGCTTCAACTTTTTCCATTACACTGGAATTTGGTTAATCAAAACGCTTAAAATGCATCAGGTACAAATAAAATTTTTGATTTAATATCGATATTGCCAGATTGGTGCGTATATTTTGCAATATCGATAATAACATTAATGCCTTGCAACCAATATATCGATATGGAACTAGTTACTTTTAGTGGTGCTGAAGCCTAGCATCGATTGGCATCGATATATTTAAATGATTTTGGCGCTTAAAATTAGTTTAAAAAATATTTAAACGCAATTATGATACAATATTAATTCAAGTTTTATTTAACATAAGGAAAAAAAAGAGAGTTCACGTGTTTACTTAAAAGAGAGAAAGAGAAAAAAATAATTTCGAGTTGCGTGTTGCTTAAATCTCTGGATAAGCGCTACCAATAAGGTTCTTGCCTCTATAGCGCCATGAGTATGTCACAATGCCGAACTTGCTGTTGCCTAGGGAAACTGGGCAAGTGCGATCCGGACGTAGCTGGAAACAGACTGTGTACAGCGCCAGTTCCAGTTCTGGTGAGGTTCCTATAAACATAGTGTCCACTGGCTTGTTAAGATTCTTGTGCGAAAAGCGTACCTTCACGACTTTGCCTTTCTGCAATGTTCATAAGAGAATGAATAAAGTGTACATGGTTTGAATAATTGCGCTGAGTTACCGTGCCAATGTCCTGTTCCTTCATGTAGCCCTTGTAGTCAAAGCGACCGGCCTGTTCCTCCTCGCTAACGTAGACCCAGTTGTGGAAACCAATGATGGTACCGTTCTTTACTTCATGCACAAATACATGCTCAAAGCCAGAGCTACCGATCTTACCTTGTCCGCGCGAGTATTGTGTAAACCAAAGTTCTTTGACAAGGTCACGATGAGTCTTTGGATCCGGTGTAACGAGGCCCTTTTGTTGCAGGAACAACATAGCCTGTCGCATAACGTTGGTAGCCATAACTGCATCTAGAAAATCATTTTCTTCCTTACGTTCGTTTGCAGTAACATGCTCATTGGTCAGCGTGTCCTCTTCGTAATTATTGAAGAGTACTCGCAATTTGGCAATGGTCGATGCCTCTAAGGCCTGGGGGTTCACTTGAAGAAGCCTGAAAATAAATAGTTCTCTTAGTTTTGATACTCTGCAGCTAGTTGAAAAATACTAACGGCTGTGGAGCTTCATCGCCGCTGTCTATGGAGCGTGTGCGTCCCTGAAGATTTACAGTTATAAGGTTCATCTGGCTGTTGGACTCTTTGGTGTACAGCTGTTCCGTAAGCTGACGAATCTCATCATCTGTGGCTACAGAGTTGCCTGAAGATTGGAATCCTGGACGCACTGTGGTTGTTGAACTGTCTTTGTGTGGCAAAAAGGATACACTAGATGGAGTACCACTATTACCATCAGTTCCAGTGCCAGGTATGGCAGCTGGAGATGGTCTGACAAACGGAACAGGTGGATGCTGTGGTGTATTTAGCGGTACATTCCAAGCCGAAGGGGAACGGGGTGTAGTCGATGATGGAAAACCAGGCGCCTTGGTAGTTGGTAACGATGGATAATCTTCCTTAACTGAGGGACGACGTGGTCCTGGTAAAGACGGGAAATCCTCCTTTTGCTGTTGTGGCTTTATTGTCGTCGTCGAGGTACTGCTACCAAAACGTAAATCAATATTACTATTTGTTCCTGGACGCTGAGTAGTGGTCGTAGTGCTTGATGTAGTGGTGCTAGTTGTACTGCTGGTCAAAGTAGCTAGCCCAATGCCTGGACGTGGTCCATGACTAGCACCACCGGCTGCACCACCTGAGTAACTCAAATCATAACTATTGGGCTGAGGCTTCTGGGGCCGGTAAGGGGCAAAACCAGGTGGCAAATTGGGAGCCGTTGAAGTGCTACCTTGTGGCCGCCCATATTGCGATGTTGTTGATGTTGATGTAGACGTTGGCGCTGGCGCTGGCGACACAAATGCTTTTTGGGTTGGCACTGGTGCTGGTTGATGGCCGCTAGCTGCTGATGGCCATTGTGGTCCATGCGCTGGTATAGCACCAAATGGTGATGAACTGGGCGTATCCGGACGCGGTCCTAGTGGCATAAGCGGTGCATGCGATATGACTAATGGTGGTGGCTTCTGTGCAGGTGTGGGTGCAGGTGTCACTGCCACAGGTTTACGTGTAGTTGTCGTTGTTGTTGTTGTGGTGCTAGTTGTAGTTGAATCACTATTGCTGCTGCCAAAGAATTTCTTAATACCACCAAACCAGCCAGATTTCTTTGTCGTCGTCTCCACATCTGGTGGAGCTGGTGTTATTTCTACTTCGCTTTTATAGCCCGCTAAAAGTGTGTAATGTCTTGTGGTTAACCAAAAAACCTCTACAATCAGGCCATCTACCTGTGTATAACAAACATACCTGCCAAATCGCACTGACCGGCGATGACAACGCAAACAAACAACGCGCTCAATGCCAGAAAACGCATGTTGTTGCTGTTTCGGTAGCTTTTGTTATTGTTGTTGTTCGATTTATTATCACTTTTTGTTGTTTTTCTTTTCTTTTTTTTTTGTGTATTTTTACGTTTTGACTCTGGGAGGTCACAGCACAACCAACTGGTCAGAGATTCAGCTCACGACTGAAACTTGAGACTAGAGCTAGAAGTAATACCAGCGCTGCTTTAACATCAGGCATCCGCTTCCAACCTTGTTGCTGTTGTTTTTATTTTTTTATTAATGAACTAAACTGAGCTGCGTTTTTGTTGTCGCAGTCGTCATCATCATCGCCATTGCTGCCGCCGGATCAGCATTTTGCGTGGGTTTTAGGCCGCTGTACGTTGCGCTACATTATAACGCGTGGAGTATTTATGCTAGTGTTAAAATTTTTTGCCATATTGTCTGGAAATGAAAAGGATCTGTTATGTTAATGATAAACGATGCAATGTTGTTGTATAAATATATCAAGCAGCTTTTGTTTGTGTGACTGAATTTTTGCTATGATTGGTTGTCGGCTTATTAATTGAAAGGATTTTGTATGTGCTGGCGTTGCCACTTTTACTTAAATATTTAAATCTACAAGAAAACTAAAGATAATTAATAACAAGCAGTTATTATTTAGTTTTAGGCGCTTCGTTTTGTTGTTTTTTTTATTTAAATAGAATTCAGAGTAAAGCTCTTTAGTGTATCTGGTTTTTTGTCTTTCATAAAATATTTTAAATGGTTGCCGTCTAATGCGAAAAACGCTATGAATTTTATTCGACAAATCTTATGAATAAAATATATAGCAATAAAATAATAATTATGAATTTAACTTTAGGTTATTTTCAAGCCTAACAGCTGATTGACAGTGTAATAATAGACTTATAAAATATACATTAAATTTGTTAAAAGTTTTTGTTCGCTATTAAGTTATAATAAGCGCATTACATAGTCGTTGCAATTAAAATTGATGGCAAAAGCATATTCAAAAATTCATTACCCGACTGCTGAGGGTTGTGGCCTGTGGGTCGTGAGGGTTATGGAGGGTTTACCTTAATTATGTTTATTTTGGTAGCTACTTGTTATCCAGATATTTCTGTTGATTATGCGCTTTAATTGCAACCTGGGGCAGAGCAAATACAAACAAACATAATACACACAAAAAAAAAAAAAAACAGAAAAAGAAAATTAAAAAAATGAACATAAATATATGAAAATAGCATTCACTGATTTGCTTTGATTTGATTTGTTCTAATGAATTACATAAATGCTTTTAAGCTGAACTGAACAATCCTATGGGCCCGGAACCGACCGAGGCTTAAACGACCTCAATTTAGCTATTCCCAGTATCTATCTATCTCACAATTAAAAATTCCACTCATTATTGTCTTTGTTACCCCAAAAATTAGTTAAAATATGGGATTATGAAATTTGTATTAAAATTTTTTTATTTTCAACTTGTGTGACAAACTTATATACATTTTTATTAATAACACTACTTATCAATTTTGCTGCAAATTTTAAATTGATCAAAATAAATAATATTTTGCACTGCGGTTGTCCGCTAACAGCACCACATGAAAGCTGTAGTAAGGGGTTATACCTAGTTGAGCTGAATACTAGTTTTATATATATATATATATATATATATATATATATATATATATTTTATAGTCGCATACTTGTACTTAGATGAATTATTATAGTTGTTGTTTTGCTTCGAGCTCATTTCTTATGAATAACAAAAACTGGAAATTTTTATAAACTGTGAATCGCTTATCACGTTTTTAATATATAAATATATAAAAGGCCATTGGGCAAAGGTTACGTCCTATATTCACATGTACATATATATATGTATATACTATATATCAATATATATATATATAAATATATATATATATATATGTACACCATATATATATATATATATATGTATTTCTTTTTTAATTGTTTTTTAATAGAAAACATTTTTATTGCGTAAGTGCACATCCGATAGGGAAGCAAGTGAAAGAGATAGTATTTAGTATTGTAAATGATAATTAAAATTTATATATATACAGTGAAATCTCTCCTTGCGGAAACCTTGTTTTAGGTTGTGTTAAATTTCAGTCTTTTTCTAACATTTTAAATTTGAATCTCCCTTAAACGGAGAGTCAGCCCCTGAAAAATTTTACATTTAAAAATCTCTTGTGAGTTATTTATCAATTTATTAATGGATAATAGAAACAAAATAATAAACATTAGAGATTTCGTAGTATTATATATATATATATATATATATATATATATATATATATATATATACACTAATTAAAAATCCCGACTTTGATTATTTAAATTGCGAATCCTTGTGTAAAGGACGTCCGTTAAAATAAAATCACAAAGGTAATTAACTTAAAAATAAATAGATGAATTTTATATTATATTTTCTGTTAAATATTTATATTTTTTTGTTATATTTTTATATTATTTATAAATAGTATTTATTATTTATTACTATTAAAATATTTAGTTCCACGAAAGGGTTTAAATTAATTGCCTCATTGTTCTTGTTAAAAAAATAAGTAAGTATATAAAAAATAAATAAATAACAAAATAACATAAATAAATAAATAAAAAAAAGCTATGAATTATATATTTTAAAAATAAAACAAAAAATAAACTCAACCCGTTGACTTTCCTTTAAGGGAGTTCTTTCTGTAAATAAAGTGGCGCTATGAGATAATAATCTTTGATAATCCAATAAAATATCTTTAATAGATTTGAATAGAAATAACAATTTTATATATATTACGCATTTGTATTTAATAAATTTTGAACTGATTCAAAAACAATGAGAATTCAAAATATTTTTTAATTCAATTTTGATAATGCCTTTTGAGCGGGTCTACAATATACTAGTATAATAAATGCATTTTTAATAGTCTATACTGAGTTTAGCAAGTACTGAAAAGATTATATAAATTAAAAAAATGTTTGGTTTATTCGCTTGACTATTTAAGGAACATAAATTGCGAGTTTAATATTAAAAGCTATTGAGAAAAAAAGGAAACTGCACGAAGGTTCAAACACTTTTATGGATGAGCTTCTTGCGTGTGGATTCGTCTAGGGGTGGTATAGCCTCACGTGGTATCAGAAATGTTGATAAGTTGAACAGATCCAAAAATACCTTATAACGATCACTGTAATGAGTTTAAATAAACGAAGATCAATAAGACGATCGTCAGTGAAAGCTGTTTAAGTGAAGACTCACCTGAGTGTAGAGCGTAGATATTGATAGCCGGATGAACCTCCAGTGCCCAGCTGTTGTGAACCGATCATGCGTTGCACCATGATCACATGATTGTCTGGGCATGAAAGTGATATGCAAACATTAGTGAATATAACAAGGGAAAGGCAATTGGTAAATGTAAAAACTTACAGCGCCATTTGGTAATCAGCGAATCGATGTCCATAAGTAAAGTGAGCAACTGATGGGGCTGACTAAACCGTGGCTCATCACGATAAAATGTGATCATTATAGCACCTTGCAGAGCACGATGACTGAATCGACGATCGCCACGTTTTACTAGAGCATCGTGCACAGCCGGATCAAAGATGGAACGATAAACTTCTCGACGCTTCTCAATGTCCATAAGGCGATAATTTTTTGATTTTTCCACTGGCTCCATTAGGGCGCTCTGCACCTGTGCATTCAGAAACTGATCGACACTGTACTGAAACTTTTCCCAAAAATTAAAGCCATCCGACTCCAGACCCGGTGTACGTTCCAACCAGCGCTGCACCAGTTCCAGCAACGATGGTTCATCCTCTGAGCTGCGTATAGCAGTCAGGGCATCTGCATCGTTTCCAAATACATCAGAGTACTTTTGATTATATTTAACACGTTGTTCTGTGAGGACACCCAGTTTATTCTCGATCAGTCGAAATTGCAGCGATTGAAAACCTGACGCTGGTGCAAGGTATTTGCGAAAGTCCATGAAATCCAATGGTGTCATCGTCTCTAATATAGGCACCTGATCTACCAGTAACTGCATAAGAATATATAAAAAAATTATAATGAAAAAGTGATCACACAAATCTTTCAGTGATCATAGCTAAATCTTTTAACTATTTTCCTTGTATTTTCTATGATAAAATCAAAACGTTTCTATAAGTTAATTTCTTGAAGGATCGACTTACTTTAAGAATGAGCACAACACGATTGAGTCGCTTGACAATTTCCAATGTTTTTGTTTCATCGATGACCTCCGCATCCAGCATAACCCGTATGGAATCAAATTCAAAGATAATTTGCTTGAACCAAAGCTCATAGGCTGAGTGATAAAATATAGTATGATAGAGAGAAAGGATTAAGAAGAGATACATAGCGTGTGTGTGTGTGTATTGCTTATACATACCTTGATGTGTTACAATAAACAAATGCTCATCATGGACAGGCCTCTTATCCTCCATAGAGAGCATACACTGTGCATCTAACAGCTTGTCCAGCATCAAATATTCTCCATATATTTTACCCACATCATTGGATAACGGTACTGCCGAATCATCATGTTCATTTCTAATTGTAATTCAAATACTAATTATACTTTGGAATCGTTTAACATATAACAAGCTGTTGGCTTACCCATTGCTAGCATAGGGACAGCTCATATTTAGGTTCGATGGATCGATGCGACTTGAAGCACGTTGGGCAATTGACTAAATAACATTATTGATTGTGTGGAGAGCTGCAATACAGTAAGTTGACAGTTCCAAATGGTTGAACAGCAAGAGAGAGAGAAACAAAATAAGAGAGAGAGATAGAGAGTGAGTAAAGGAGAGGGTGTGGTAGATGGATCAGATTTAGGTTTTATGATTTAGTTTTTTTTTTCTTATCTGTTGTTTATGTCAAATCAGCAACTGTTTTAAGGCTTATCAAGCGCTTTGTCTCCTCTGTTTCTTTTCTCCCTTCACTATGCTTCTCCTGCATAACACGCCCTCCGTCGAAAGTACCCCCACTAAACTATAGCCTTGAATAATACTCATCTAAACATCTTCTTCTTTAGCAAGCACTAAAATATATAACGGAATTATAGCCATAAACAATTGACAAATATATTGATTAGATAACGAAACTGTAAACAGAAACAACCAAACTTTTCCTTATTGATTCATTCATAGTTTCATATTAGGAAACTAATTAGTTCCTTCAATGAAATATGTCTCATTAGCCGCAGTCAGGGAAAAGGAAACTCGTTTAACAGTAAGAAACTATTATAACAAAATGCTGAATATATAAGTATATAGTAAGTTTCGATCAGATCTGTAGAGAACATCGCATGAAATTATTTTCTTAATTTCTTTCATTTAGTGCTCGGATTTTCTTTACATATTTATCGATCTTACCAATTCATCGATCGATCAGGCATAATTTATTTTTAAGTGATTCTTCAATCAATTAAACATGTTCTAAACTGTTATAGCTATCTACTAAACACCCTAAACTGTTATATATATCGCCATAATACCATGCATATGCGATATTAACAACTTCTGTATTGGATCGGAGTTGTTCCTTCAGGCTGCTCCTTTTTTAGTTGTATAAAAAAAGGTGAATAAAACAATTTTATTTTTGTTTTTTTTCCATATAATTGTTTTGTTTAAAATTTATTTGTGAGTCATTGGCTCAGTCATATTTTTGAAATTTGTTATATAACTTGTTATTTATGTTATTTTTTTTGTATTTTTTGTTTCTATAGTTTTTTTTAATCATTTTCTTTTTTTTCCCTTCTTGTATGTATATTTATATTATTATATATAATTTCAATTTATTGTTATATTTATTTTATTTTATTTTGTTTTGTTTTGTTCTTATTTTCATAATGAATACACATTTAATTTTTAATTTATTTGTGAGTATTTTGTCTTCGTTTGTTGTTGCTTGTTGTTGCTGTTGTTGCATGCCACAATTATCATAAGTACGAGTATTATCATAATAACCATTCAATCGATTAGTATATATATATATATATATATATATATATATATAAGTATATGTATATAACTATATAATTTGTCAACTACATTTTTGCATAGAAAAAAATTAATCATAGCTGATATATCATCCATTATACATCAATCAATAATGATCAATCATCGCCTTGAGTAAAAAAACACAAATTCAAATTTGAATCTAATTTTTCTGTTTTCTTTTCTTTTGAAAATCTTTTAAATGTTTTTGGGCTGATATATATAAATATATATATCTTATGCAAATCGCGCTGCGTTTTCAATTCAAATTGTTTTTTTTTTTCATATTTCAGTGGGGCAAAAGGAATTTGATTTTTATGTATTGGAATGATTAAGCTTTATATATATATATATATTAATATATATATATATTTAGTATATATACGTATGCACAATTATATATGAATGCAATTATATAGTTAGTTACACATATGGTTTATGATTTTTCAGTTTTTTTCTTCTTTCTATATCTATTGAACTATCTGCAGTTTTATCAAACTGCAGCTTGATTTTGCTCAATGCTATGCGTTGTCTGTTTTTATTATATATATATTTATATGTATGAATATATATATGTATATATTATTAATCATATTTAATCTATATATGGTATATGTTTACTATAGACATGAACGCAGTATATATATATATATATATATATATATATATATATATATATATATATATATGTTTGATTAATATCAAAAAAAAAATATATATATATATTTTTTATATTATATTTTTGGTTTAAATATTTATATATATATATATAGTATTGCATTGCAGCACTTATACATATAATAAATATATATTTATTTTGGATTTCTCTTAGTTTAATTAGTTGGTTTCTTGTTATTTTTTTAATTTCTTTTTGGTTTTTATTCATCTATTTTATTTACCTGTTTCAAGTTTAAGTTTCTAACAAGCTTTGCGTGCAACTCTTTGGCACTGTTACCTTGAAGTAGATGATTTAAGTATGAGATAGACAGAGACAGATAGATACATATAGTATACATATATATGATTTATATATATTTATATAAATATATATATATGTACTCATAGTATATATGAAACCCAAACAAACTGCAGCTCAACAAATCTAAACACTGACTTTTTCAGACTCAGCAACCCAAAAGTTACTTTAACTTCAAAGAATCAAGCTTATATAAAAAAAAATTTACAAAAATTGATTAATTATATATTAAAGAAAAAGAAATTAAAAAAATTTGAAAAAAAATTTGTAATTAAATTAAGTTTTTGTGTCTTAGAATAAGACCAAAATTTTCAATGTTTCTGTGATATAATTAGAATTTAGCTAAAAAAAAAACTATTTATTTGGTGACTGATAACAATGATAAGATAACGGTACTGAGAGCTTTTTTCTACAGATGACTTAAGCTGCTCTATATCGGTATAGAAAACATATAAATATACTATATATGAAGAGGGATGTTTATTTTAATTATATAAATATAAAGGAAAAAAAATACAAAATAAATAAATTAATTAAATTAAAATTTAAAATTTAGCTCTAATAATAGAGTTACATCTTCTTCTTTTATTATTATATATTAATATATATATATGTATATATATATATATATATACATATGTATATAAAAAAAAACAATATATCTGTGGCTTAATTTTGGTTTTTGTTTGTTTTTGGTTTTTTTTGTGTTTCCTTTTTGTTTTTGTTTTTTTTTTTTTTTTTTAAGAGAAAGTTCGCTATAGCAACAAATTGCACTACATTTAGATTTATATATCATCATATATCATATATAATAATTAAAATATGTTGTGTATATATATCATATATAATTTAATTAAATAGTAATTTAATTTAATTTCGTTTAATTTTAATTTGTTTTTTCAATTTTTTTTTTTTTTTTGTATATTTTCACTTAAAATCAAATGCAATTTCTTTCATTGAGCAAACACGTTTTATAAAGCGCATAAAACAAAGCGAACCTCAAAGAATAATTAAAGAATATATATTTATAAAATAAAGTAAAAAAAAAATTTTATAAAAAAAAGGTATTAATTTTAATTCATATTTTTTTTTTTAACAATTTTTTCTTGTTGTTTTGTTGCATTTTTAGCACCCAGCATGTAATAATAATAAATTCATATAATTAATTAATTTGGTTTACGGTTTTGGTTGATGCATTTTTAAAATGAACTTAAAATCGATACAAAATTTCAATATATATTATTTATAAAAACATTTTTTTTTTCTATATCGATTTGTTCGGTTATCCATTTTAATCGAGTTTTTAATTTATGGATTTTTTTTTAAATTATTTTAATTTCTTTCATGTTTTTTTTTTTCTTTTTTATCCATTTTAAATTTGTTTAATTTTTGTTTACAATATTTGAGTATTTTTGTTTTGTTTATTTGCTTTTGCAATTTTCGTGTTCCTTTGATTTTTTATTTCTTTTTGCTCTTTCCTTTTGTATTGTTTTCTTTTGTTTGCTTATGCTAAGTGTTATATTCGTTAATTTACTTTCAGTGTTGTAAAGTGTATTCGACATGCCCAATACTGTTGCATATTTTTTAGCAGGTAATTGAAAGGACAGGAAGATGGACTAGGGTTATAATAAGGAACAGACACACACATACACAAAGCACACACATAACACAGGCACACATAGCACAGAATTAAAAGTAAGAGTAAAGAAGAAAAAGTGGGAGCTAAAGAGAGAGAGAGAGAGAGAGAGAGAGAGATAAAAACGCTCGCTAGAATCAACGCGATGAATTGTTCAACTCAATGGCAAACATAAGCAACAATTGTAACTCATTGGATGCGATGGGAATTGGTTAGCAGATTAGAATTTTGGACTGTGAATGCTGGCATGGTTGGTTCATCTGTTACAACCACTATGACCACCAATACCAGCACAACCACCTGTTCTACCCAAATGCACTGAAGTCGCTGACAACTCGACGCGTTGACACTGGCGGCGCTCAACAATGACCGCCGCTGGCAGCGACTATTCCAGCCCGGGTCATACGTTCATTGCATAATAAACGGATCCTTGAGCAGCGGCGCCTAATTGTTGCTGTTGCTGGTGTTGTTGCTGCTGTTGTTGCAACTGTTGCTGCTGCTGTTGTAAATGTTGTTGTTGCTGCTGTTGTTGTTGTAGCTGATGTTGCTGCTGATGATGTTGATGTTGCTGATGTTGTTGCTGCTGTTGAGCAGCAGCAGCGGCAGCACCGGTTGGTGACACCATAGCACTGCAATCGCTATGCGAAACAGCAGCAGCTCCTTCTGGCACGCCCCTTTCGCTAAATCCTGGCATGCCACCATCCGGTCCAAATTGATAATGCTGCGATATCAGACGCTGCTGTTGCTGCTGCTGATGTTGTTGCTGCTGCTGAGCTGCCGTATGCGGATGTTGTCCATAGTGGGAGGCGTGGTTACGCCCACTTACCACATGCAATTGCATGCCAGGCAAAGCATATCCAATGGGCACGCGTATCGTTTGCTGTGTTACCTGAAAACAACAGAATTTTAATACAAAAGAATTTCTAACAGATTGATACAAATACGCGATATATATATATAGGAATAATTATATATTTTACCCTATAATATACCCTGTAATAAACCCTATAATATATCGTATAATATAGCTTATGTTATAGTCTGACTGTGGGCCTTACTTTCTATATTATGTCTTAGTATTTTTCTTTGCTATATTCTATATATATAATATTTTATATATTCTATATTATACTATATACTAAGCCCTACAATACGTTATATAATATACTCTATAATAGCCCTATTTTAAACCCTAAATATACCCTATAATACACACTGTAATATATCCTATAATATACCTTATATTATAGTCTAACTTTAGCCCTTACTATCTATATTATAGCCTACCATCTTTTTGTTTTCCCTATATCCTATATTATACTGTATAGTAAACCCTATTTTATACCCTCTCTATACTCTTTTATATATCCTATAAAATACTCTATAATTTTTCCTATAATATACTCTATACTGTACTTTAAAATATCTTAATTTTATACAAAAACTTTACCCTTTTACATTTTTACCCTATCCTAGGATTTGCTCTAGTTTTCCCTATATTATACCCTTTTTGACTTTTAATACCCTAAACCTTATCCTTATACATACTTTAATCTATAGTATACCGTATACTTTCTTATCCTATCATATAAATTGAGGGGTATCTGTATTCTATCCTATGCTGTATAACAGTTTTCTTAACCTATTATTCTATCATCTATATCTGGGTATCTGGAAAATAATGGTAGAATTTGGATTAAGCATTTGAAGCTTATATTACCTGCTGGTACTCCAGTATATTCTGTCGCTGGATGTGGGCCAGCTTGGGATCAACGCTGCTGCTAGTGGCAAATTGGGAGTATGTCTCGGCGTTGTAGGGTATTAGGACCATTGTCTGATGATAGTTGCGCAATGGTGGAGGCGACTCTGGACGCCTAGTGGGACTGCGGGCAAAGTGGCTGCTATAGCTGCTGTGTTTGCTCTGTTCAATGGCTGTGGCTGTTGCTGTTACGCTTTGGCAGTTTTGGGCAGCTGCATACAGCAGAGAGGCATCATCAGCGCCACCTTGCTGGATCATGGTCTGGCGGAACATGGCACCAGCGGGCAGGGTCTGGTAATAGGTTTGCTGTATGGCAGCGGCATCCACTGGGAAGCGTTGCTGCTCACCGCTCTCACTGTAGAAGCTCCAGGTGCGTTGCTCGGTCTTCTGTTGGGCAATTGTGTTTGCCTGGAGGGCAGCAGCGGCGGCGGCCATTTGATGCTGCAACTGTGCTGCTTGTTGCTGCTGTTGTTGCTGCTGTTGCTGTTGCTGCAGCTGCTGTTGCTGCTGCTGTTGCTGTGGAACATTCTGCGGCGATGGATTCTGTGAGAGCTGCTTGGGCTGGTTGGGAATGGCATAGCCCTTGACAGCCTGTGGAACGGGCTGACTACTGATCACCGTTGTGGGTATGGTATGAGTGAGTTGCTCCTGCATTTGAGCCAGGATTTCATTGGTGGAGCTAAACTTAGGCTTGATGCCACGCACCGAGGGTCGCTTATTGAATCCATAGTCATTCTGTTCATCATCATCGCTGCTGGCCTGCGACTGCGATTGAGTTTGGGATGAGTTCTCTATGCCCGTATAGCGTTTTTTGAGCTGTTCGGTGCGTTTAGCTTCCGCCTGTGCAAAGGCAGCTAACTCATCCTGCTGCGAGCACTCCTGACCAGGCGTACCAGCCAACACATCTGGCGCTATCTTGCGCGCATCATCCCCGCCACCAGAACAGCCACCCATGGCTAATCCTTGAACTGACATAGCTCCGGCTCCATCGCCATTGACACCAGCCGCGCCAAGCAAATGGCCCATATTAAAGTCAGCAGCTGCTGCATAATGTGCATGTGAATGTGAACCATGTCCATGTTGATGTGCAGCCGCAGCTGCAGCCAGTGTATAGTAGGAGGATAGGTCATCCTTATTGCCAGCAACGCAGGCTGTGAGCGGCGCCAATGTGGAAAGGAACTGACGCTTTGGTTCATTTTGACGAGGTGGTGTGCGATGTATTTGCGTGTGCACCACTGGCACCTGTATGCCCATACCCAGATCAGGAGCAGCGGGACAGCGGCATTCCTATGTGTAGGGAAAATAAAAGGAAAATTAGTTCAAGTTCGCAGATTATCAAAAGGAAACGTTTTCCGAGAGTGTTTTAAAGAAAAGAGAGATTCAAAAGCTAGAAGCAAGAGACTTTCTAAATGGATTTATTCTCCAAGAAAATCTCTATAAGAGAAATGGTATGAAAGTGGCCATAAGCACGAGAGAAACAATAGAAATGTTCAATAGAGCGTTTGGAAGGACTTTTCCTTTTTAGATTATTTCGAGGAAAACTCATGGAGTGTTACTATTAGACTTACCTGTGGTATGATGACAATTGGATTCTCTTCCATCTCCATGATTTTCTCCTGCTTCTTATCACGACTGAAAATATCGGCAATTTTCTTGTAGGCCGATGATCCACTGGATGAGCTTGAGACGGAGCTGCTGGGCGAGAAGCTCTTTTCACCGTTTAAGAATTTGGGAGCCAGACAATTTGGATTTTCCTCGCCGGCAGGACTATCGCGTTGTGCCAACTCTGTGCAGTCACGTTCGCTGGCCTGATCCTGATCCTGATCAACATCGGCAACGCCACGTGCTAGCGATAGTTCCTCAGCCAAATCTTCGTCAATATCGCAAGTTAACTGCTTGATGCGCTCCTCTAACGATATATCGGATTTGACTGCCTTTTTCCTGCAAAAGATTTTACACATGAGTTAAAGCTTTGCATTAGTTATAGTAGAGTAGACTTACTTAATTAGAGAACGCCTTAGTATGTTACGCTCCATGCTACGTCGCAGGGTATCCGAGTCCCCGCAACTGCCAGGCAGATGGGTGACCAGACAGCCAGCACGCTTAGACTCATCGAAGGCTCTCAATGCTTCCGAGGTAAGAACTGGTGCCTGCTGTGCCGAGACGCTGGGGAAGAGCTGACGCACCGCCGAGTTGGGACGCAGAGCATTATTGAAGAGCGTCGAATGCTTCTTAATGGGAATAAGTTCATTTATCTGATTCTCACTGTCATCCATTTCACTGGCCAACGACTGACCATCGCCATCTGTGCCAGCATTAGCTTGATCCTCGGTTACAAAGCGCACAGAACGCTTTGTGGCGCCACTTTCATCCTCAGAAGTTGTATTGTTCTGGTCATCCGATTGCTGTAAGTGTGCAAGGATTGTAGTCAACTTGGACATAGTTAAAGCAGGAAATACAAACCTGAGAAATGGAATCCTGCTTCCAGAGCTTACCACCCTTTAGTATGCCATTAATCTGTGAGTTAGATGTCTCTTTGGGTGGTATGGGTGGCGGTTTCTGTTCATCATAATCATCGGATACAGCGGCTGCAGCAGCAGCAGCGGCAGCAGCTGCTGCTGCCGTTGCACTTGCTTTGGCCGGAAGCGCCGGTGGCAGCATATCTGGTGATGGCACAGCTCCAGCTGCAATTCCAGCTCCAGCAATGGCACCGCCAGCAACAGACACATCCTCATGCGCCTCACGTATGATGCGTCGCTCGGTCACTGTGGTCATAGTGGTAATAGTTTCAACAACAAATCTTTTTTTCTTAGCTGTGCTACTACTTGCTGTTGACGCTATTGGCGCTGTTGGCACCAAGGCGCATCCATAACCGGAGCTGGTGCCAAAACCGGAACCAGCAACGGAAACGGAACCAGCACCGGAACCAATGCCCGCACTGGACCGGCTACTACTGCCCGAATCCTTTCTAACTTTGACTGTCATACACTCAAACAGAATTTAGCACAAAACGCGTAGCATAACATTTATCATGTAGCATGTAGCATGTGGCATGTGTCATATGCCATAGAGCGAGCGTCATATCGAAAGATTTATACAACGACGATGTAGGACAAAAGAGAGCATTGTACATATGTATATATATAAATATATATAGATCTATTTTTCGCATTGATTTCAGCCAGAAGAATTCAAATAAAGAGCGTGAAGCAAAACAGGCAATATGAACACGAAAGGTTTAACGATTGAATATGGCAGCTAAGGGATTGTATTATAATTTTAGCGAGTGTGCAGGGTTGTAACAGTTGTATAACAGTTATATTATACTAGTATAACAGCTGTATAACAGTAGTATTACACCTTTATCACTATTAATAAAGCGCTTGAAGCACCTTATGTTAAGTTTCAAACAGAATCAAATTAGATATAACAATTTATAACAGTTTTAGCTATAAAATTGAGCTATAACACTATTTTAAGCCATTATAACATTTATAACAGTTATACAACGCCAATTATAGGCTAGCTATATACTAGCTTGATTTCAACTCAACATAAATTGTATATCAGTTGTATACCAATTGTATAACAGTTGTATAACAACTTACATAAGTTATATGGCAGGTATATATTACATACAAACAAACTATAATATATTAGTGATATTTTAGTTAAATATAAGCTGCATAATAGCTGTATAACTCTTGTATAACAGCTATATACTAATAGAATAAAAGTTGTATACCAGTACTATATTTATTTTATATCAGGTGTACATAATTTATTTACCATTGAGTACAAGTTCTATACTAGATGTATACTAGTGGTATACCAGCTATAAACCAGTACATTTATTGTGTTATACCTTTGGTATGTCAGTTAAACACATTAATGTAAAACAATTTTTAACAGTTTCATTTAAAAAAGCCGAATAAAATCCAATTATTGCTATAAAAGTAATCTGTAACAACCGTATAACAGTTACTGCACAAGTCGTCATAAGAATATAATGCCATAATGCCATTATTTTAATGTGATTTATGTAAAAAAAAATTGCATTAATTTCAATATTGAATCCAATTTGATGGATTGACAAGCAACAAATTGAAATGAAATATGCTCAATATATGCGAAAAATGCTCAGCGAGAGAGTGTGTGATAGGGGGTGGTGGAGTACCAGATACATACTTAAAGCCACACTCATGCTGACTCTGTGGACAATTTAAATGACAATTGAGCGAGAGACGGGGAGAGCGAGAGCGAGAGAGAGCGCATGATAAAAAATATACGTATAATATGCTCTTTGCTATGACCGTTGTGCCAGTAAAAAGATGAGAGCGACAAGTAGGAGGCGGTTAAGGAGGGAACGTGCATAGTGCTTATCGTATGGGTGTATGCAGCATTATATGATTATGCGCGCGATAATATACAAAAGCTTATGACTTGAGATGGATGCAATACACGAATTGTCTACACAGGATATATCCTTCGGATATAACAAATCTAATTTCAATTCAATTCAATTTCAATTTGAATTTGCTAAGTTTTATTTCCTGAAATAAAAATTTATATGCCAATTTATCCTAAGCGCTATCTGTCAGTTAATTAATAGTAAGCTGTTGAAATACACCAATGTTGCCACATAGGCAGCATGACAACTATTTTCCATTCATTCTTCACCGAATTATTTATTACTTTAGAATATTTAATCTAATTTATCCAATGCTGTCATATGGCAAAGAGCGTTGCCAGAGAGTTGAATGTTTAATAAAATCTTGATAAACTCAGAAAACTACTTAAAACTTTTTAATCTATTAAGAAATACGAAATATAAAAATATATCAAAACTCAGAGGCTTAGTAGAATTTTTGTCAAATGTCTATAGCTTCTTAAATATCGTTCAGGCGCTTGCATTTTCGTGTCACGCAACGCATCCATCTCAGTTAATGACTTAATTTGATTTCGATGCGGATTGGGTATAACAATTGAATAATATTTATATATATTAAATTTACCTGCAGATGCCGCTGTGGGCTTGTATTGAGATTGAAGCACATATTTGGGCCGCTCCTCACCAGCGATGATCTCCTTTTGGGTGATGCGACGCTCTGGTGAACTGGTGTGCAATGGCAGCAATGCTACGGCTGGTACACCGATTGGTGTTAGCTCCTCTGTGCACTGTGAGGAATTGCATTCTGTTGAATAGAAAGAGATAGATAACAGTTATAACCTTTTGCATAATGATCATTGCGAGAAAAATACAGAGCAAGAAAGAGGAAGAGAAAGAGAGAGAGAGAGAGAGAGAGAGAGGAAGGAAGAGAGTTGGAGGCCTGTTGCTCACTTTTAGGTAAAAGCGGAAGCGCGCTTGAAGGATTGTCCATAAAAAAGAAGGGCAGGCCAATGGAAGTGACACTGACAGTGCCTAGCTATAGAGGTCGGGGAAGGGGTAGGTGTAGGGGCATAAGCTGGGTTGATTTCAGTTTCGGTTTCGGTTTGATTCGAAGGGGCTTCAGTAAGTCATATTATCGAGGGTTTGGTCACATTCCGGTTCGTTAGGCGCAACAATTAATGGTGAAGTAAACTCAGTCTGGTCTGGTCGGGACTGGACTCAGTTGGATTGCTAGCAATGGTTTATTCCTCAAACGTTCCATATGGATTGTCGCTTAATAATCAATAAACCGTGACCATATTTACTAAGGGGAGAGGAAACGTTGTCAAACGTCAATTGACTCTCCCAACCGTCCTTTTACGGAACATTGAAACGGTGGTATGTCTATGACTGTTGCGGGTCGTTACGAAGCTTACAAAAATCAGTTATCCATTAAATAAAACAAACAATACCATAAAGAACTACAACTTTGCGCTTGTTTATCCATTAATTTTCTTTAACTTATTTATCCATAAATCAATCAATAATTTCCTTTACAACTTCTGCCTCAATGCGGGTGACCCTGAATTAAACGAACCACTCCCCTACCGACCTCGACTCCAAAATTTACTGTCAACTGACCTTAAACCAACTAAATGAATTATAAATTTATTTATATATGAGTAAGCCTATGTACATAAAACAACACAATTCTGTTATATTGAGTCTAATGAATGGAACCATTCAATTTTACAGTTAACTATAAAGAATTGATAGAAGTAACTGACAATTGTATATGTTTTAGAACTGAAGGATAGAGATATTAATAACTATATGTTAGATAAGAGATTTAGTCTTCTATTACCTCAAAAGTGAAAACCTATTTTAAAGCAATTAAAATTTAAAATTTTAAATAATTTGTATAACAGAATGTAACTTGCTATAAACAGTAAACAGTTGTGTTTATGGCTACATCGAATACCTATAACTTTTATGAAAATTGTTTCCATATAAAATAGTTTGTTTTAGCTTTTTAAATTGTTGGTTTAATATTGAGAAGCAACTTGAAACTCTTATTAGCTTATGCAACTGTTCGAAGAACGAGCTTATGTGTGCACTACATCAATCTAATAGGATAATTGCAGTTCGAAATTAAAGAATCGTTGTCTTATAATTATATACCTTAAAGTAAACGAAAGTAAAGGCTAACAAAAGGACAACGCTTAGTCATATGTGTGGAAAAAGTGTTGCAGGATATATTAAGGATGCGCTTTAAGGGGTTGTTTAACGATCGATGACTCATAGCTTAAGCGCGCAGTGCTTAAGGATATTTGAGAAGGCAAAGAAAACTAGTTTAACCTGTAGCACAAATTTACAATCAATTCTTAAGGGTAAGAAGGAAATAGTAAACAGTTTCAACAGAGTTACTAATGCAATATTAAATGCACATTAGGTTAACTTGGTTGTGCATCAACTTAAACTAAAAAACTTCACTTTCTATGCTAGGTATATTAATTGAGTATAATGCATATAATTCTATTCGTATACATATATATATATATATATATATATATATATATGCTTTGATTATGACACAAACAACTTGTATAATAGATTGCTGCCAGTGTATTTCTTTGGTTGTATAACAGTTAGATAACAAGAATTGTATATGAGAATTGTTGATGAAGAAGTTTATGAAACTTCATTAATCATCGAATAACATGGCTGTGACATAAAAACAAAAATGGCGTCTAATTTATGTCATATACAGACACACCAACACACATACATACACACACACACATACAATTATAGCGCAAGCCTTGTTCCTGTGGCTGAACAAATGTTTGCATAAATAAATTTATAATTAGATTTCACAAAGGCGAAACGAAAATATTTTCAAAAGAATTCTGTGTTCAACCAACTCCCCCTCCACCAACCCCCTCGCCAGTTGACTCTGGGGCCTTTTCCAGAACGGAATGGCTGCTAATTGCACTGGTGCCGCCCAAAAGTAAAGCAAAGCAAAGCATAGTATATCCTCTAATGCCATTTGCCAGGACTCGTGTCAGTTACCTGCATCCTGCAGCTGTTTTGCTGCGCATTCGGCGCATTCAGCGCACTCTGTGCAGACGCCCTGCATATCCTCCTCCTGTTGCTGCTGTGATGCTAAATGTTGTTGCTGCTGTTGCTGTTGCTGTTGCTGTTGCTGTTGTTGCTGCTGTAGCTGTTGTTGTTGCTGCTGCTGCTGTTGCTGAGCGCTGCCAGCGGGTGGTGGCGGCGGTGGAATTTGATTTGTGGCGTTGCCATTGCCATTGCTGTTGCCATTGCGAGCGGCTAACATGGCGGCACGCTGCTGTTGCAGTCGCTGGATTACCTGCAACTGTTGCAGATGTTGTGCCCCAAAGATGTGACCGCTCAGAGCACCGCCTAATGTATTCTTCAGGCTATTATCCTTATAGCCATCGGGTGGACTAAGGGCAGCATCGTCCACAAACTCAATTGGCGGCTGAAATTTGGGACTCTAAAAAAAGTGGAAGAGAGGAAATGGAGAAACGTTTAATTAGATGCGTTTAGTTACTTACTAACTTAGTTAGTTGCAAAATTGTAATTAAGTTAGTTAGTTGCAAACTAAAGTTAGTTATTATGACCTACGACAAAGTCTACATGGAACACGTGATGTTGCCTCTGCCACAAATTAAGCTAATTGAGTTTTATGGCCAGACATTATGTGTGTGTGTGTGTGTGTGTATGTGTGTGTGTGTGTGTATGTGAGGGTGTACAAGTATGTTTGTCTGGTTGATGAACTGTGTTTGTGCTCATAAATCTGTGTTAAGTTCGCTTCAAAGTGCATTGCACATACGGGTATAACACATTATATAACAGTTCACATTTCCTTTTATATGCATATAACAGTTGTTACAAAACAGTTGTTTATATAATAGTTGCTATTATAACAATAACATAATTTCACATATTCTTTCAAGTTCTATTTTTTAATTTTGATTCAAATTAAAATTTAGTTCATGCCTTAAATTGTTTCATTTGACTCCCTTTTAATAGTTACTGAGAAAGTTGAAGTGAAGTTGAATAGAGCATACTGTGATTAGAACTCACAACTAGTGTTTAATTTCATTTATTATTGCAGTGGAACTAGTTCCAAGGTATTAATGTGAACATAGTTAATTTGCTTACTAAACTAAATTTAAAGGTTACGCTGTAAGCATATTTAATGCTGCTAAAGAAGTGATTCCAAGGAACAAGCTCAAAAAAACTGGTTCCAATGTACTAGTTCCCAATAAAAATAATAATAAAAATAATACAAATTGAAAAGTTATAGTATAAAGTACACTCAGTAACGTAATTACTTTATTGAATTCAATGAATTAAGTTCCAATAAGAGGCTACAAATTGAGATCCATTTGTATAAAAGTTCAATGGAACTAGTGTCACAAGTTATCCATTAAATTCGTGTTTTACTAATTTAAATTCAATACAAATATTTTCTAAGAATAAGCAGAACTTAATTTGTTCTCAAGCTCAAAAAAAAGATACTCAGAGCACACAAGTTCATTGGAACTAAATCAAGTGTGCAGTCAATGAAACTCAATCTGAAGGATACTCATTTTTACTGCACTTAATTAATGGGCAAAACGTGAAATCATTTTCAATGTCAATTGATTACCGAATGTTGTATCACAGTTGATATACAGCTATGTGTATGTAGGTGTGTTCATTACGTATAACACTTAGGAAACTTTCGGTATAAACACTTTATATGTATATACTTTATATACATATATTATTTATATATAAATATATATATGTATATATATTTGTCTGTCTGTGTGTGTGTGTGTGTGTGTGTGTGTGTGTGTGTGTGTGTGTGTGTGTGTGTAAACAACGTAACTAACTACGTCACAAAAAGTTACAACGAAAGCCAAAAGAAAACAAGGACCAAGGACATGGCACACACTTGTAAATATAACGTATACGTACAAGTAAAAGCAGACGTAAACGTAAACGTTTTGTAAGGACAAGTACAAGTGTATTAGGATGTATGTATGTGGATGTATGTATGTAGACAGTTATCCTTATTGTTACAAGTCATTTTGTCTAGTACAAATGATATCCTGCAAATGTATAGAAACTTTATGTTCATACAAAATGCAAGGATAAATGTTATGTTTCCAGGATTATAACAAGAAACAAGCAGAAGAAGAAAAGTAAAGTGAAAATTTTGTTACATTTCTTTTGTGCTTTCTTTGTTTTTCTTAGAAATGAATGTAGGGTATCTGGTGTAGAGTATCTATTAAGATGTGCCAACTTTTTCTTTTTGCTTTTTTGTTTTGCTATGTTTGTCATTTACTTTTGCTTACTTCTGTTTCTTCTTATTCCATTTTTCTGTTTTTTTTTTTTTTGTTTTGTGCTTTTGCTGTTGCTTTGTGGCAAGGCAATCAAGTTGGCAAGTCTTTTGGCAACTTTTGCCTCCAGAATTGCTGCTGCCACATAAAGCAAAATCGAGGCGCACATAACAAATTTTGATTGTAGCAGAAATGGGGGCTATGGGTTAGGGTAATGGGTGCTGGGTGCTGGGAGTTGGGCTATGGGAAAACTGTGGATGGATAAAACTTGGTGAAAAACTTGTGTAAAAGTTGGCAAAAAAAAGAAAATAAAAAAAGCTTGGAGAAAACTCGCTGCACAGTTCCATAAAATCGCAACATATTTTTGTGTTTTTCCCTTTTTTTTTTATTTTACTTGCAGCTGTTGCCTGTGTCTGGAACTTCAACTGGGTTAGTCTGGGCTTGGGCTATGGGTTTGGGTTTTGGGTTTTGGGTTCCGGGTTATGCAAGACTTGTTACATACACTAAATGCATATTAAACTCTTGAAAGTGCTAAGAGAGAACAACAGAAAAGAGAGAGCGAGGAGAGAGAGAGAGAGAGAGAGAGAACGAGAGAGAAGTAGAGGGAAAGATAAAAGGCAGAAGAAATGCTTAAGCAGCGCCAAGTCAAGTGCATTGGGCGGCCAAGCACTTAGCCAGGGTACACTCACGCAGACAGAGAGACAGACAGAGGGACAGATAGAAAGATAGACAGACAGACATACAGACAGACAGACAGATAGGCAGACTGGCTGACAGACAGACTAGGCTTAGTGCTAGGAGTGCTTACAAAAGGGTCGGCAAAGGATCTGTGAGGGAGAAGCTGGCTAGGGAGATGGCAGATAAGCTGAGAGCGGCGCACTTAAGTGCCGCTCATGTGGCAGAAAATTGAAATTTAAATGCTGCTTGAGTGGAGGCAACTTAGGATCGATGCAAGTACAAAACGTGATAGAGTGAGAAATACAGTAAAAAAGAAAGAAAGAGACAGAGACAGAGACAGAGAGAGAGAGCGAGGTTAAGAGAGTACAAGAAAGGCGCTGCGACAGCAACTTAGCCAATGTCCTTAACATATGAAACGCGTACATCATGATAAACGCACACTTCAAGGCACAATTTCATAAAACAATATATATATATATATATACACCACATACACACACACACATACACACACACACATACATATGCACAGAGAGAAAGCTTAACATTGTTGCTGCAATTTCAAGTAACTTGGCAGCATTTTGTGTAAAAAGTTTTTTTTTAAGTGATTTATGGATGACTTCAAGGAGCTGAGCGGCAAAGGGATGTCTTATGAGAGAACGAGAAAGACTGGGTGTAGAAGAAAGAGAGAGGAAAGTAGTAGGGTAAGCAGGAGGTTGGCGAGACACAAAACTAACTTGTGGCAAGAATAAAAAACAAAGCTGCACGTGTGGGTGACTTGCAACTTGACTTGCCTTGACTTGCCACTTGAACAACACACCCACACACCCATACACCCACACACACACACTCACACACACACACAGACACACAGACATACAGGCAAAATGCAGAGCAAGTACATTGCAGGAGGACAGAGGATAAAGGACATAAGACAACAGTAGGACAGCAGGACAGCAGGACAGCAGGACAGCAGGACAACAGGACACAATAGAATATATATATATATATATACACACACACACATACCAACATACACACTGCTTAAATAGAGTACACAATAGATTAAAGACAAGAACAGAAACGAGTATATAATGCATGCTTGTTGTGCATTTCATTGTTGTTGTTGATGTTGTTGTTGTTGTTGTTGGTGTTGTTATTACTGATTACATATTGATAAGAAAGGCGTGTCTCATGTCCTGGCCAAAAGGATATAAATAGATAAGTATTAGGTGCAGTGTAAATAAGTAAAAGTCTTATGATTCCATCAATAAAGTTTATAATTATTAACTATTAAAGGAAACTTGTGCAAACAGCGATAAAACGGACAATGGAAGACAAGTAAAATAACTAAATTCAGGCTACAATGAAAAGTAAATAAAGTTCAAGACTATAGGATATTGTTTAAAATGCACAAAAAAAGAAATAAGCAGTTAAATTTAGTTTAAAGCAATATAGTAAAAATGGAGAACAAGTAACAAAGCAGAAATTGGGCCAAAATGCTGGCAAATTGTGGTCAAAAGATATGTTTGCCAGATAAATATGTAAATGGAGCTTGGCATAAAGAAAATTAAAGCAATAAACATGGAGGACACTAAGATTGTTCAGGTACACCTATATATATATATATATAGAATAAGAGAAACTCTTACAAATTATAGTTAAACCAAGTGTAAAATAAAATGAACAACAAACAGAAAAGTAACATAAAGAAAGAATGAAGAATACAAAAAGAAGAAAAAGTAAAAAGTAATAAATAGAATTGTAGAGAATGTAACAAAAAAAAAAGAAATGATAGCTTAAAGAAACAAAGAAACAATGGCATAAAAGTATAAGTATAAGTTAACTTTAAGATAAACTGATAGAGCTTGAGAGAAAAGAAAAATAAGTTGCTAAAAGAAAAACAAAAGTCAAAAGGATATACGATACAGGATGATGGAATGCAAAAGTTTTGCAACTAGGACAAAAGGAATATAAGAAAAACGAACAGAAATAAAAACTAAAAAATATATCGAGAAGAAACTTATTTCAATAGAAATAAAAAAAAGTCATAATAAAATAAAAAATTATAAAAAAAATACAAATAAAAAGTTTTATATATATATTTAAGAAGCTATAAAGTAAGTTAATAAAATATTTTAAATAAATAATATTTATTAATAATAAGTAAATATTGAATAATATAAATAAAGAAGAAATATATAAATAAAAATATAAAAAAATATATAATAAAAAATTTAATTTAATAATTTAAAAACATTTTAAAATAATTAAATACAATGCTTAATGCTTTCATATTATTTGAAATATAATAAAAACAAAAAATATAAAAATTATAAAATAAATTAAAGCAATGTAAATAAGGCAATGAATATAAAAATAATTAAAATAATTTAAAAAAAACTACTTTAAAACTTAAGGAAAAAAACAAACTTTAAAATTTAAAATTTTCAAAATAAAATATTAAAATTTAATAAATATTTTAATAAATAAAATAAAAACAAAATAAAGTTTTATTTGTAAAGTTAAAATAAATTTAATTTATTAACTAAAAAAACTATGTAAAAAAAGTTTACTAATAGGAAAACAAATTGTAGTTAAATAAAACAAAGTTTGTAAATTAATAAAACAAATTAATTAGGAAAGAAAAATTAAATTAACACAAATAAAAAATTAAAACTTTTATAACAAATTTATAAAAAATATTTTAAATAGAACTAAATGAAATAAATAAATACAGTAAATAAATAAAATAATATATACGCTATATTTATTTATATATTAATATAAAATTTGAAGCAAAAATATTTAAAAATTAAATGAGGTAAAAAAAAATCGGAAAAGTAAATTTCAATTATAACAAAAAAAAAAGATATATAAATAATATATAATAATATAAGAATATATAAATAAATATATCTGAACTATTTAAATTCGTGAAATAGAAATGAAACAAGTAAGAAATCTGTAGTCGAGTGTACCCGACTACGAGAGCCCCTTTGCCTACATATACAGTTCTGCACGTACTTAGCCATTGCTCCATTTAGCCGCCCGCGCTCTATAGCGCGGACCCTAATGTTGTATAACTTCCGTTTTTATTGTTTAATCTTAACGAAATTTACAATGTAGATCAGAAATGGTCTTATTAGTACGTGTGCAAAATTTTGATCGGTTGAAAATTGTGTTTTATAATCGATTTTTTCGATTTGCGGGGGTCAGGGGAAGAAATTTCAAAAACCAAAACAAACTTGTATAGCGTACTAACATAGCAAATCTATATTCCAAATTTCCTTGCTCTAGCTCTTATTTTGCGCGCACTACTATACCCCCCCCGGGGCCCATAACGCCATTTTGATGATGTATAACTTCCGAGATTTTTGATTAATCTTACCCAGATTCACAACATCCATCAAAAATGGCCTAATTATGATGTGTGCCAAAAATAAATTTGATCGGTTGAAAATTGTGCTTAATAATCGATTTTTCGGATTGCGGTGGTCAGGGGAGGAAATTCAAAAATCAAAAACAAACTCGTATAACCTACGAACATAACAAATCTAGGCTTAAAATTTGCTTGCTCTACCTCTTATAGTCTCTGAGAAACAGGCGTTCATACGCACGGACGGACGGACGGACGGACGGACAGGGCTAGATCAACTCGTCTTGTCGTCCTGATTCAGAATATATATACTTTATGGGGTCTGCGATGATTATTTCTATGTGTTACATACTTTTCGATTTTGCACTTTTCCAATAGCTCCGCTTTGCTTCTTTTTTACAAAAAGGCAAAGGGGCTAAAAAGTTAAATTTAAAGGTAAGATAAACTATTTAGAAAAGAATAGAATGGATATATATAATGTAATATATATATATATTAAATATATAAAGCAGTTAAGGTGCGTGCCGAAGTTTGTTGACGGATTTCACTGCGAGTTGCAAATGGAAAAAAAAAGGAAAAGCTACAGAAAGAAAAGAGTGTAAAAGTGATAGAGTGATGGAATAATGGAGGTAGGTAATGGAGGAGGCTGAACAAGAAGCTGAGGAGACACTAGACTTAAGCTGCCTAAGCAGCCCAACTTTGGCCACTTGTGCAACTCGGCATAATCCGCTTAACTTGTGTGCAGGAAGTAAACTACAGTTAAAGCTTTCAACAACCTTTCTCGCTCTCTCTTTTCCACACGGATACAGTACATGTCACTCTTACTCTCTGTCTCTATTACTATCTCTGTCTCTATTTCTGTCTGTACCCTATAGATATAGCTATGCATTCATTGTGTTATATATGTATGTATGAGTATGACGCATTGAACTCAACTCACCTGTGGCGTTCGTCCATCAGCGGTTTCTGCAGCATTTACCGTATAGTTACATTGGCATCCCTCCTCGCAGCAGAGGCGTACTAGCTCGTGCTCACCACAGGTGCAGGGCTCCTCATCCTCCTCATCGTAGGCGCAATCCTCGCGTATCAATATGATATAATCTGCCTCAAAGAATTCATTGCGTGTCTCATCGAAGACAACACGATTCTTGCGTGTTGGTGGTGGACGATTTGGTTTCTTCAGAAGACCGCGCAATTGGCCATTAACTTCACGCATTTTGTTTAATTTTATTGCTGTTGCTGTTGCTGTTGCTGTAGCAGTAGTTGTTGTTGTTGTTATTGTTGTATTATTAATAGCAACACTTGAATTAAGGTAATTAGAGGTTGTTGTTGTTGTTGGTGTTGTGGGTAGTGTTGGTGTTGCAGCAGCGTATGTTGTCGCTGTGCTGTTAACGTACTCGTTGCTCGTTGTTCTTAAGTCTATAACAGACTCTAGGCACTCATGACACTGGCAGTCGTTGCAATTATTAAAGTCAATGTTGTTGTTATCCCTGCAATTGTTGCTATTGTTGCTGTTGTTGCTGTTGTTACAATTGTTGTCACAATTATCGTTATTATCCTGTTGCTCGCTAACAAACTCTGCCAACAATTCGTCGTAGCACTGAAAGCCGCGACGTTGTTTAATATCGTTGCTAGGATTCAAATTGGAATTCGTTTGCTGATTGGAATTTAAATGTATATTGGTATTTCCATTATAGTTGTTGTTTATATTATAGTTGTTATTGTAATTGTAATTGTTGTTGTTGTTGTTGTAGTTGTAATTGTAACTGTAATTATGTTGAGTATCAAGTAACTGTAATTGACGTGCTGCTTTTAGATATTCACCAAAACGTTGCACATCAAATTCACTGAGTGTTGTTATAAAATTGGCGGCGTCTGTTAACTGATTGTTGCCACTTATTTCAGTTTGTGTTGCCACAAAGGCACTACGAATGCCACTTGCTGTTACTGTTGCTGATGCTGATGTTGCTGCTGCTATTTCTGTTGTCTTTAGTTGTAACTGTGGCTGCAGCTGCAATTGTTCATCAAGCGTTTCAATTTCAATCAGCACCTGATTGCTGTCAGCTAAAGTTTCAGCTGTCGATGCGCCACTTTCATTTAAACTCTCACTGCACAGGCGCAGTGGCAACCCTGGCAACAAATTCAGCAATTCCTCTTGCTCTTGCTTTTGCTTTTGCTGTTGCTGTTGCTGTTGCTGTTGCTGTTCCTGCTGTCTATTGCTATTGTTGTTGTTGTTGCTGTGGATATTCGCTTTGTCAATTTGTTCATTTCCATTTGGCAATTGCTCGACTTTAACAGAATTTATATTTAATTGAATTGCACTTGAGCTTTCCACGGCCAATTGTTCTTGCTGCTGTTGTTCTAGCTGTTGTTGTTGCTGTTGTTGTTGCTGTTGTTGCTGCTGACTGTCAGCTTTTAGTAGAATTTTAGTGTCCTTAGCTGCTAATGTTGCTGCTAGTATTGGTTGTGGTATTCGTATTGGTGGTGGTGGTGTTGGTGTTAATGGTGTTGGTGTTGGTGATGGTGTTGGCGCTTGTGGTTGCTTATTGCTCGGACTAGTCTCTGTTTGTGTTGGTGTATGTGAGCTTTTGTGTGTGGAGCCTCTGTTTGCGTCTGATTGTGGGGGTAGTTTCTTTGTTGTACTTATTGTATGTTGCTCTTCTTCTTGCTGTTTCTGTTGTTGTTGCTGTTGTTGTCTCAAGGATGCCTTTACACAATCAACTTCAGCAACGTCACTACAGCTGTTGTTGTTGCTATTAACGCGTCCCTGAAAATTGTGCTGCAAACGTTTTAGTCGCTGACTTGCCACAAAATCATCGACCAATTCGTATTCAAAATCAATAAGATCGTAATCACAACTGCAGCTTGTTGCTGTTGCTGCTGTTGTTGCTGCTGTGCTGCATTCGTTATTGGTTGATTCACTCGTTGCCTCTAGGCACTCGCTAGTTTCTCGTGCAATTTCCTTTAGCTCAACGATCAAATTGAGATCAATTAAACCATCCCCATTACTCGTTACTTTTGGTACGTTATTCGCTGACTCGTTGCTGTAGTACTCGTTACTTTCAATGGGTTCAATTGGCAACGAACTAAAATCTATAAGTGTACAATCGTTAAAGTCTAATGTTATATTCTTGCTGTGGCAGAGGCTACTCGCTGGCGTTGACTCGTTGCTGTGTGCTTCATAAGTTGTTGTTATAAAATGAAATGATGAGTCGTTGAGTAATGATTCCTTAGGCACTGACGTTAACTCGTTGGTGTGGCACTCGTTGGTTTTAGCTACTTGTTGTTGCTGTTGTTGTTGTAGTTGTTGTTTTGGGTTGGGTGCGTCATTTACTGCTGCTGCTGCTGTGTACACTCGTTGCTGCTCCTCTAAATACAAGCAATCAACTGCTGCTGTTGCTGCTGTTGTTGTTGTTGCTGCTGCTTCTAGTGCTGGTGTTGTTGTTGCTTTGTTGTCTGCAACGTTTTTCACGTAATCCACGTAACTGTCAGCAATAGCAACAACAACATTTGGCAAGCTTTGTGGCAAGGCAGCAGCCGTAACACCAACAACATTATCAATAGGAACAGGGTCGGGCCATATAGCGTAAGCTAACTTCAAATATGGCAATGACAATGGCGTCTCCTCTTTAGTACCAGCCTCAACCTCACCCACTGTCACCTCTTTCTCTTCTTTTGCCTCTGCCTCTCCCTCTGTCTCTGCCTCTGCCTCTCCCTCTGCCTCTGCCTCTGCCTCTGCCTCTGACTCTGCCTCTACCTCCGCCCTGCTGGCCTGCGCCTTAGCCTTCGCCTCTGTCTGATTTAATTTTTGCTCCTTTGCCTTGGCGTAGCTATTGTTGTTGCTATTGTTGTTGTTGTTGTTATTGCTGCTGTTGTTATTACTAAATATTGTTGTTGCTATATTATTTATTAATGTTGCTTCTATGTCACTTTGCACATTTTCACATAAATTTGAAAAAATATCACCTGGCACGCGAGCAGTTAACGCATTTTGACTGCCTTTTTGCACAAATTTTTCTCTACGCTGCGCGTCGTTGCCAGCTGCGCAGTCAGCGTCGCTGTTAGCTTCGTTGTTGATGTCTTTACACAAATTTTGTTGCTGTTGCTCTTGCTCTAGTTGTTGCTGTTGTGCTAAATTATTACAACAACTTTCATTTAATTGTTTAATTTGCACTGAATTTTTTTTGAAAATTTTTGACAATTGTTTTTCAGTTTTTCTATTCAATTCTATCAATTGCTGCTGCTGCTGTTGATGGTGCTCAGCTGCGCTTGCTGCGACGACTGCTGCTGCTGCTGCTACTGATGTTGGTGGAGCTGCTGCTGCTGCTGCTGCTGCTGCTGCTGCTGGTGCTGGTGCTGCTGGTATAAGTTTGGCTTTGAAAAGCTCACTGCCAATTGTAGGTATCGAGCAGGCGCTGTTGTCGCTGTTGCTGTTGCTGCTGTTGTTGGTATTATTGTTGTTGTTGTTGTTGTTGTCATTGTTAACTGTTGTTGTTGTCACATTGGGTGGTTGTTGGCAATGGCTTTGGCCTGCGTTTGCGCTATCGCTCACGCTCTCACGCTCGACTTGTCCGCGCTCACATTTTGTGTCCACTTCCGCTCCAATGTTGTTGCTGTTGCTGCCACAATTGCTGTTGTTGTCGCTGTTGTTGTTGCTGTTGTTGTTGTTGGTATATTCAGCACGCGCATGCGCTTGCTGCGTTTGCATGTTGTACAATTTGTTGTCTGCCACTGCCACTGCCAACACAACTGTCGCTGACTGGCACGCCTCGCCTGCTCCCCAGCAATCCGCCCGCACCCCAGCAATATTACCATTGCTGTTGTCGTTGCTGTTGCCGTTGCCGTTGCCGTTACCATTACCCATCCAGCGTTGTGACTGTAATTGTGACTCTGACTGTGGCTGTATCTGTGGCTGCCACGCACAATGCGCCTCGTATTGCACGCCAGGAACATCAACGCGTTTGCTGCGTGCCTCGCATGCCAAATCAATGTCATCGCCATCAACGTCATCGGCATGAAAACCTACTACACCATTGCTCATGTTGCCCCTTGTTGTTGCTGTTGTTACTGCTGCCGCTGTTGCTACTTCTATTGCAATAGCAGCAACATTATGTTCATTACGATCGCCATTGCTATTGCAACTAATGTTCCTATAATTTGCATCTTCATTATGTTTGCTTAGCAGCAACGTTTTGTCTGTCATTATGCTACATTTTGTGGCATCATCAACAACATCATTATCATTACATTGCTGACTCTCCCATTTCCAATCTCTTTCAAGTTCCTTCTCCCTTTCTCTGTCCCTCTCCCTCTCCCTACCATTGGTTATAGCCAGCGTTAACATATCCACAATAAGCATAGTTGCCGCTCGAGGGCAACATACATTGAGTGGCAGCAGCTGCTGCAGCCTGAGATTTGTTGAGAGACAGATAATCGTATGCCATCCAATCTGTAAATTAGAATTCTCAATTAGTTCATGTCTTGACAGTGCTAAATAATCAACACATAATAACACACACACATACACACACTCAAACACACTTGTTATAAGTAATAATAACAATATAATTTATACTTTCACCATATTCATATCTTTCTCTTTCTCTCTTCGTCTCCGTCTCTGTCTCTTTTTCTATCTCTCTATCTATATGTGTTTATCTAGCTGTATTTCCATTAACCTATTCTCATTTTCTAGATCATTCGCAATTGCATATTACCAACTAATCTAACATATAATTAGGATAGAGCTAACTGGCAGATAGCTTCACGACTTTATTACCCAGTTTACATATTATTATTATGCCTAAAGTTAATTGAATAAACTTTTAAACTAGTTTTCGTAATCAACAAAGATATGATATATATAAGATATGATATATATAAGATATATATATATATATATATATATATATATAGTTTCAGATCAGCATCAAAAGTTGTGATAATAAACACAAAAATTATTCAAGTAACTCAACAGCAATTGTGTTTGTGTGTTTGTGTGTGTGTGAGTGTGTGCGTGCATAAGTGTATAAACTGAAGTTAAGGGGTTTTTTACAGTCGGCTACACCCAACTTTTATGAGTATCATATATAATTCATACGCTTAACCAACGGTCTTAAGGTGACCATAAAATTGTGTGCGAAATTGTCAAGGTAAAAACGTTTTTTTTATTTCCTTCAATAAGCTATACAGTTAAACCGCTCTATAACGAACTTTTGTATAACTTATTGCATATTGTTATTTCTCCAGATTTTATAGATAATAATAGTATAATTTTTTTCTATTAAAAAATTTTCATATTAATTATTTTTTTTATAAAATTAAACTCAAATAATTTGCTTTAAAATATTCTTAACTTTTATAGGTTTTAGTCTCTTAGGAGGAAAATTTTTAAAAATAAATTTAAATAAAGTAAAGCATAGTAAAAGTAGTTGAAAAAATATATAACCGTCAAATAAAATTATATATGTGTACTATATATATAATAATATATATATATGACTAAACTGATATTATATATTAACAGGTCAAAATATTTTTGTAGAAATTTAAAGAAAAGCAGAAAAAAATGTAATTAATTCTTTACTTATTTATGGTATATATAAATAATATATAAATTGATATATTAATCATATCATACCACATATGTATTTATAATATTTTAATTAATATTCTGTTTATTATATATAAAATAAAATCAATTCTGTTTAATTCAATTTAATCTCTATGAATTTTTCGTTAGAAAAATTTGTTGCCTTTTACTTTATTCACATTCAAATTATTTAACTTATAATGAATTTTACTTTACTCATATAATATTTATAGTATACAAAACAGAAATGCTTAAGTTATTGATTGTTTACTGTACTTAAAGATAAAAGTGTCAATAAGTTAATTAAACAATAAACAAATTAAGAAAAGAAAATAAATTAAAATTTTCTTATTAAAAACAAAGATGAACTAATGATGTTCACAATCAAGATTCATTATTCATTATTCATTATTCATTATAGTTATATTTGATTGTATATAAATATATTTATTCTTGATCTATAACAATAAACTTTTGAAGAGCTTAAGACACCCAAGTTGATATGCAAATTTTTATGCAGATCTAAATACATTTTTTTCTTATATTTTTTTTTTTCATTTATATTTTAAAATTTCTCCACATGCAAAAAAAAACTTTCATTTTTGGCACAAATATTTTAAAGCAAATTCTTTACATTCTTTTTTTTTTTGATAATGATTTCATAATGATTTTACAATAAGCACGAAGAAGCATATGAAGAAATATATATATATGTATATATATATGTATATATATACTATGCCTAGATCTGAGGTAAGAGTAATTCCTATTCGATTGAAGAATTTGCCATTCAATAATAACATATCCTTTAAATAGATCTCAAATATCCTACAACACACAATGACACAACTTACTCAGCACACACACACATCTATTTACATACACGTACACACACACACACACACTCAGAGCTTAGCTCATATGTTGTTCTTATTACAGGCAAATTATTGACTGCGCGTCTGCTACCAACCCTCTCTGCTATTCTATGGATGTGGATAATTATTGTGGAACAGCTGTGTTTAAAATATCCTTTTATGCTGAATTGTTATTCAATTATTAGAAAAAAAGCAGAAATAAACTTAAATATATATATATATATATATATATATATGCATTAACTATATAAAGCTGATTGCTATAAATATATTCCGCTGCTAACTTGAATCTTGTCTGACACAATGCAAGTTTTGGTGCAACTGCATTGTGTTGTCTATACAAATTTATAGTATTTAATGTAAAGCTTCATTAGGTGCAAGTTTACACTTGAAGCAAATTTATTTAAGTAAGTTTTAACACTTCTAGTTTATCAGTCGGATGTGCAGAAAACTTTATTTAACTCGTAAAAAACTAAAAAAAAAAAAAAAACTATAAAGTTAAAAAAAAAACTTGCCTGTATTCTGTTCAATATAATTTGTCTGTGCAAGTTTTGGTATGCAATATAAAAAAAATTCCTTATTTCTAACAACTCGTATTAAGTGGTGCAAGAATCAAACTGTGCAAGAATGAAACTCTGCAAGAATTAAACTGTGCAAGAATTAAACTGTGCTTGAGTTAAGCCTGTGCAAGAATGAAGTTCAAAGTAAGTTAAGTTCCGGTTGCTAAGAACTTTCCTTATACTATTATGTATGTTTGTATAGCACTATATGGAAAATTCAAAGGGGCTTTTCATTTCAATGTTTGTTGACAAAATGTGTGGGAGTTTTTCTTATCGGAAACTCTCACACAAGAAAAAAGCAAACAAAAGGAACAACAACAGGTTCTGCATTATAATGTGAACTACCAGTTGAATTTTGTTTTTTTTTTTGTTCCACTTAATACATTTCCTATATATAACATATATAACATATATAACATATACAACATATAACATACATATCTTAAATGAATAAATTTTCCAATTTTTTAGTTTTTTTTTTTGCATAAATTATAAACTTTACCAGCGAAGACAGCAACAAATTTGACGTAAACTCTTTGGGAATTTTACGCGCGACTTATTTTCGTTGAGTTTCTTGTTGTTGTTGTTGTTGTTGTTGTTGTTGTTGTGGCACTGGCATAATGCGACACAATAAAGGTTAAAAAAACAGGTGCGCGTATGCAGTGAACCGCATCCTGTAACACAGGATACCACAGTATCTCTCTCTGTGCGTGTGTATGTGTGTGAGTGAGAACGTATTATATATATATATATATATATATATGTAGGTAAATAATAGCGTGTCGTTACGCGCCAATGCAGACACCACCGAAATACACACAAAAACAAAACACAAAACGAAACACCAAACGAAACACCAACAAAAAAAAAATAACAAACGGAAAATACCGTAATTGTAGTAGTACGTAATATTCTTGAGCGTTGAGAATTGTATAACCTTTGGTTAACTCTCTGTGTATTATATTTACGTAGTATATTTTGTCGTAAGGCGGGTTGAGCGATCACCGCTTAAGACGCACGTCCGAACGCGTTTCGTTTTCAAATTTGACTGAGCGCAAACGTAAATGAAAATTCAACTCGAGTTGCTTGCGGAGTCTTCGGGGTTTTTTTTTTTATATTTCTTCGAGTTCTTCGGGTTCGTCTGTTGGTTCGTTGTTGTTGTTGTTGTTGTTGTTGTTGTTGTTGTTGTTGTTGTTGTTGTTGCTGTTATTTGTTGAGTCGAGGCGCACGCGCAAAAAACTTAACGAAGGCAACCACAAAAGATAAACAATATGAATTAAGTTGCTCAAAGCAAGCAAATGCTAGCAGTAAGTCTGCAAATGAGTGAGCGAGATACAAATATACAGTGAATGCGCGAGAGTGGGAAGGGTAGATAACATTAATAAATGAGCCTAGGCCTAGGCCTATGGCAAGGGCCTTGGGTCCATGCACTTGTGCATAAGTTTAGCTCAGCATTAGATCGTTTGGTCAGAGCGTCTGCGCAGCTGCGGCTATTTCTATTGCTGTTGTTTCTATTGTTGCTGTTGCTGCTGCTGCTGCTGGTGATATTGCTGCTACTTGCTACATATGACTGGCTGCGTGTTGTCAGTGGCAATTACGCGCTGCACTTGCAACTTTTATGTGCAACTCTTGACCAGCTAACCGGACCCTAACCAAAGACTGGAAACTGTGACCGGTAACAGTTAAGTTAAGTTTATACCCTACAGCAATTAGATACAAGAAAAGGGTGTATACACATTAAGAGACAATCAATATATCTATATATCTAATATCAACATATATCTAATATCAATAATTATAGCATTTGCAGATGTTTTACTTGATAATAATAACAGCTTTCTCTCTCTCTCTTTCTCTCGCCAGCCTTCTTTTCTTATATCTACTCTTTCTCTCTCTCAATAAGCTATATATGTAGCATTCTTTTATGAAAATTACACTTTGGTTATCAGTCTCTAACCACTCTGAAGGGTATCTTTCGGTATCATATCATCATAATTATACATTTTACTCATTAAAAGTGCAAATTTTGCAATCACCTCATTCTCTCTTTCTCTCACTTTTCCCTTTCTTGCTTTCTCCTTTTAAGTATGAGTAAATATATATAGAAAGTGTAAATCATGTTTGGATATGCACATTTTATTAACATTTACTTAGGATCAGCTTAGTTAGTCAATTTAATATAGATATTAAGGATATCAAATATAAACATCATTTTCATTGTTTCATAGGGAATATTATAATATATAACTTAAGTGCTCTCCTACTAAAATCGTTACATTTAAAAGTTAATTATAATATAATTATTTTCATAATATTATATAAGCTTATAACATTCTTAAGAACTACTGAAAGTTCAATCAATTAAGATAAAGTTGATGGTGGAAGCAGCTCCCACGACGATACATGTTAAGTAGACACGAAAGTTGTAGGGGGATCGTCTATAACTATATATATATATATATAAAAGAGTACTTCTGGGTTTTTAGATACTCAGTTACCCCCAGTAGCAACACTTCCAGGTATAAACAATGCTCATTAGAGGGCTATTGGCATTGCATGTGGTGGATGTTGCTGCTGCTGCTGCGACTTCAAGAAGAAGGCGATGGATGACGATGACAGGCAGTGGCCAAAATGACAAAACCCGAGACATGCCTCAAGACGTTATAGCACAAAAAAAAAACACAGTAGAGAGGGGGGGGCGGGGATTGCCGGGGTGTAATGGGTAAGAAGAAGGTCTTTGATAGTATATTTTCTTTTTACTACAATGCAAGGTGATACAGGGAAGGGGCAAAAGATATTACAAAGTAGGAACAGAAGTGAGCAAACTGTATGAATGGAAAATTGTGGGAACAATGGAACTTAGAGCGTGTGAATTTGCCAACGTTGATGATGATGATGACGACGACGACGATGACGACAACGATGATGATGTGCTGCTGGTGGTACTTCAACATTAAGTCTCAGATTTAGATTCAGATTCAGACAGTCTCTCTTGGCAGCGATGTATCCAAGTCTGGGTTACTGTTTAGCACACAATGGCTACATTAAAGTTCGTTCTCTCTCTTTCTCTCACTCTCTTTCTGTTTATACATATCGCTTTGTCTCACTGTCACAAAGTCTCAGGCATAAGTCAGGCCATAGGAACCTTATAATATCATACGTATAACCCATCTTAGGGCTATTCTCAGCTCAAACTGTTCCAACATTTCATCCATCGAAATTGCTGTCTTTAGTTCAACTAAATTTTTGCTTTAACATTCAAACAACGTTTACATATCTTATAAACATAACTAACTATTATTCAGATACATAAGGCTATAATATGCACATATCTTAACTACGTTTTAAACATATGTGCGAAAAAATAATTTTTTTTTTTTTTTTTTTTTACTTAGTTCAAGGCAAAACATGAAAATGGAAATGTAATAAAATTATGAAAAAATTAAAAAAAAACGAGAAAAAATGAAAATTTAATTGAAATTGGATTGTAGCATGATATCAGTTACATAGTATAACCATAGTTATGACAATGAATGCCCATGACTTGGCATTTTAAGTGATTGTATTTAGGGGTCAATGTTTGAGGTTATGCACTCTTTATGATAATAATAGTAAAAGTTAAGGGATATTTTTGCAATTTTAACTCAAATTAAACAGTTCAAGTTCATGGTAACTATATAGTATATAATATGCATGTAGGTCTGGCAACGCCACGCAGCAGAGATTGATTAGTTCACAGTTTTTCAATATAATTGTATTTTGCTAATAGTATGGCAACTCCTGAAAACTTTTACCTTAGCTGAACTTCTGTTAAATCAAATATATTTAAATTTCTTAACTATAGCTATATAGTATATAATATGCATGCAGGTCTGGCAACGTCACGCAGCAGAGATTGATTAGTTCACAGCTTTTCAATATAATTGTAATTTGCTTATAGTATTGCAACTCCTGAAAACTTTTATCTAAGCTGAACTTCTATTTAATCAAATATATATTTAAATTTCTTTATATTTAAAATTATAATTTATAGTATTATATTAACCTAATGAAAGTAGAAGTTAACACTAAGATGAAGATTGACAGTTGTCGACAAATAATACTTAAATGAAATCATTTTTTTTATGTGGATTTAAACAGGAAATGTCACTATTTTGCTATGTATAAACCTCAGCTATATTAAAATAGATGTTTAAACTAACATAAGCATTAGCAGCTGGTAATTTCTATGCTGCTTTAAGTGCTATTTAGTGTCCAAACTGTTCAAATTGTGCTCTAATAATTAACTTGGGTACATGTAACATTTCCTGTTCATGTCAGTTAAATGTCTAAATTCAGTAGAACTTTAAATCTATTTGCACTTCAAATAGATCCCAATCCCTAACTTAATCCAGAAAAAAAGTATAGAAGAAAAAGAAAAATAACAACAAACCCTAAAAGTTCCCTTTAAATTGATGCCATAAAATCATGTTATGTCCAAAACACAACAACAGCAACATGAAGAAGAAGAAGAAGATGAACAACAACAAAAACATTTAGTTGTTAAAATTGTCATTAAAAGGAAATCGCTTACAACGCCTTCCCCACACACACACGCACACACATACCACATGCCGCTTACCACATACAACTTATAGCTTACCACTTGGCACTTGCCACTTCTTATACTCAGTTATATGCCATGGCCCATGCCTCATCCTCAGCTTTGGTCTGCTTAATCCATCGCTACCAACTCTCACACCTTTTGGTTAACTATTTTAGTCCATTTCTATATCAAAGCTAAAAACAATCTACACTTGTATCTCTTTGTTTTGTCATTTTGCTTTGTTAACGCTGTTCGCTGTGTCGTTGCCTCGTCGTAACGTATCAAATTCAACTAACTGAGATTTAATTGTGCCTGCTGGAAGTTGGTAGCTTCCCTTTCAGCTAACAGTTGACAAAGGCAACAACAGACAAAAAAAAACAAAAAAAAACTGAAACTAAAACTAAAACTAAAACTGAAATAGAGTCCCATTTTGTCTCACGTGTAACTCAATTTATGGCTTTGTTATTGCTCTTGTTGTTGTTGTTGTTGTGTGTTGTGTGCTGTTATTGTTGTTGTTGTATACTACGAATAAACCGGAAAACTAAAGCAACAAATTATCTACCCACTGCTTGAGGGGGGTAAGTCGTATCTTATGTTTGCTCTGATCTAGCTAATATTATATAACAATTGTTGCCAGGTTTTCGCTTTTGTTTTTAGTCGCATATAGCCTAAAGTTTAAGCTGCTATAGGGTATATATAATTAAAAATTAATTAATTAATTTAATATACTTAAAGTTGAAATAAATTAATAATTAATTATAAATTTTGTAGTACAAATGATTTTTTTTTGTTTCGAATTTCCATCGTTATGTCCTAGATTATCACATCTAAGCCTATTGCGGTAATCAATTAACAGGTGGCGCCACATTATATGCACATTGTATGGTTAATTTGCCATAAATTGAAATTCCAATAACAGATACGTAACTTGGCCACATGCTGTGACACTTATTAATTTTTACAACTGGATGTAACTGCTTTATATATAGATATACATATAGATAGATATTTATATACAAATTTGAAATATATAACAATACAAATGCTTACTATAATCAGCAGTATTAAGTTTTAAATGTATTTTGTGCTACTTTTTAATAATAATAGTCTAGATATAATATTAACTAATTGACTACAATTTAGTTGGGGAGAACGCAAATTTAATTTCTAATTAATTTGTTAGTATAAAGCATTTCATTAGCTGGTATTAGCGCTAAGCTCAACGCCTAAAAGGCTGCCACAGCAAGCGACTCTTATCTGCTTCATACTCTATTTATAAATCAATGCCAATAGTTAATCATTGGAGTATTGTAGCATTGTTGGTTGATTTGATTGCTTGAAAGGGTGGGTATATAGCAGCAGTGCTGCTGTCATACCATGCGATCAACACTGTGACTAATAACCGTTGCAATTGTATTTGTAGCAAAGCCGGCAACGAGATTTCTCCCTTGCTAGAAGCACTTGCGAGGCAATGTTTCACTTCGCAACAACTACTCACGTGGCTTCAATGCGTGACTTGTAATGCACATTTTGCGGCACATACAAAATTCGAGGCGAATACTCAATTTAAACAATACAAAAACAGTCAACGTGCCGCTTACCTACCCCATTTTTCCTCTTACCCATATATATATATATATATATATATATATATATTAATATATATTTATATGTATGCAAATAGAAAATCCAACAGCAGTGGCGACCACGAGTCAATGTCCCAGTCCCAGTGTCCACCCAGTAGTAGCTAATACAAGTACATCTTCGTCTGTTGCTATTACTGGAGCTTATTGTGCTGCTTTTGTTACGACAACATTCTATGAAATTTAACCCTCTGCATTGCGTAAGGGGTATACAACGTACATCAGAACTAAATGGGTTGTGTTCTACTATTTACATAAGATAATATCTTTTAGATCTTACCTTAATTACTGCACTTAACATTTTAAAAAAGTGTTTACTTTTTTTTTATAATATATCAACCATATAAATTACATTTTGATTAAAGCTACTTAGTAAATTATTTATAAATACAACACAATGTCTTACGTCGATCTGCAGTTTGGGCTATAAATAACCATCGGACAGTGTCCAGCTAAGGGTTAAATGCAAGCAAGAACTATGTCGAAACGAACAATGCCGAATGCAAAAGTCCGATGCGAACATTCCGAAGAAGAACGCACGTTTTGGCTGCTGCTGCTGCTGTTATTGCTGCTGCTTCTGTTTCTGCTGCTGCTGTTGCTGCTGCCTCTGTCATGTGTTTGTATAGAATGCTCAAGCTTGGCATACATGCATACAATTCTATATATATATGTGTGTGTGTGTTTGTGTGTGCGATTATATGTTTATTTTTTTTGCAAAGCTTGGCACGCTGGCGCCGCAATGCGCTTTTCCATCTCTCTCTCTTAGCTAAGCTATCGAGCAATATTCTGACAGTATTCGTGCGAGTTTTCAACAAGTAGGTCGCGACCGACGGCAAGAACGTACTTTACTATAGATAAAATATTAAAAACAAGAACAAGAAAATATAAAGTAAATATATAAAAAAAAAATTACAGCAAAACATTTGTCGTGTAACCGCAAGCCAGAAGAAAGAAACGAACGGCATAAATATTTATTTATTTCCATATATATATTTATAGTGCTTAAATCAGCCTAAAGTGTATGAAAATCAAGTATATACATTTAAGCAAATGTATGTATGTAGTTAATGTATATATATATTAATATTTATAAATTAATTTTTTCTTTTTTTTTGAGTGTATATCACGTATACGTACATATACATATATATATACATATGCAGCAATATAAAATGGCAAAATGCATGGCCAATGCGTAGATCAATGTAGAACTAAACAGCGGCAAAGAAAGAGAGAGAGAGAGAAAGATTTTATGTCTGTGTGTAAGAGAGAAAGAGAGAGAGTGAGGGAGAGAGTGAAGTGCAGGAGAGTTAGTAAAGTGTTGTGAAATATGCGAGAAAGTGAATGTAAGAGTGTCAAGCAATGAGTTTAAAGTTATTGAGTTCTAAGATGAATTTACAAACAAAAACAAAACCAAAAACATTATCAAAAACAACAACAATAAAACTTGTTAATTATCATATGACAAAAGCTCAAAAGTAACTTACGTAAAGATGATTGTTGTTATTGTTGATATTGCTACGTAACGTATTTACGTTAATTTGTTGCTGTTTGCTTTTTTTTGACGTGCATTTCCATTCTACTATTTGCTGCCCTTGCAAAATGTTTAAATGTTTGTATGTATGTACATTATTATTGTTATATGTGTTTGTTAGTTTGTGTATATAATTGCAATAGATAACGCAAAGATACTTCGAAATATAAACAACAACAATAACAACTGACTGAATTGAGCATGCTTGCCGGTTGCAAACAAAATATGAAAAAAAAACAGAGGAAAAACAGTTCAATTACAGCAACAATTTTTTTTTTTTTTTTTTATATTTTTATATATAAACATAGTATGTGTAAAATGATCTTAGATTGCGGTAGTCCCAGCAATTACATTATTAATAATAATAATAATAATAATAATAATATTTATATTGATTACGCATACGCCATGTTGTCTCCCACATATATCTCTTATATTTAAATAAAACAAACGAAAAATTGAACTATCATTATCTTTTAAGTATTTACATACTTTGATTAACCTTAAACTTTATAAAGAAAAAAAAGAGGCATATTAAAGAAGAAGAAAACTTGAGTATATTTAAACTCATATAAAATGCTTGATCAGCCTGAATATGGCCAACTGTTTATCTCTCAAAAAACTTGGGTATATTTAGCGTTGGTTACACTTTGATTCAGAATTTCACCACACCTCAAGTTCGTTTTTCACATTGCCTTTGTCTTAGGCGTTCATAAGCTTAGCTAAGTGTTTCTCCTTATGACGAACACTTGGCTAAAACCTTTTTTTTCCAAATTTTCTTTTGTATTTAATATAATTTTAATATAACAATTCTTAGAAAGTGTTTCGTTTTCTTTTACTATGTTTAATGTTAATGAAAATTTCTATGTAATTATTTATCTTGAACCAAAGTGCTTACATAATAAGCCATGAAATTCATTAATTAATATGTAATCCAGCAGCGTAGGCTTACATAATATTAATTAATTTCATAAGAATTTTATAACAAGTTATATAAAGTGTAATCAAATGCTTAAAAAGATACATTTCCCGTTAGAGCTTGACCCGAGGCAATGATTACTTTAATCAATGAGTTAATTTTGATGAACAATCGAAATATTGTTGCATGTAAAGTCTTTTAATCGATTGTGTAATTTTCATATAGAGTTTTTATATAAGTAGTATCTGACATGATATAAAGCAGAAATTTTTTATGAATTTTTCACTCGCATTACAAGCTGCGAGCTCTTAGGTTAACAACGATTTTTCAGTTTATTTGAAGAGCTCATATTAAATCCTTAACAGTTCAAGGCATAGAAGCATCTTATATTTAAGCATTGTCAGCGTTTTCTGAAATACTATACATATATGTTTAATCTAAATATACATAGTGTAAGATATAATAATTCAGTTTGTATGTTGATATTTAAGCCCTAGTACATATACATATTTATATATCTACTCTCTATATATATATATGTGTGTGTATATGTATATATGATTGAGAGTCATACATAATTTGGTAAATTTAAAGTGCTGCCTAAGGTTCTGTTATAACATAATTTATATAATACGAGTACTTTCCTCTAAGCATAAAGCAATTGAATCACAAGTCTTCAGTCTTTTAGCCTACTCTCTGCATTCTCAGCATTTCTATAACATTAAAGGAAATGAGACCAGTAATATTATTTATTCTCTACTCTACTCTCTACTCTCTACTCTCTACTCTCTACTCTCTACTCTCTACTCTCTATACTCTATACTCTCTACTCTCTACTCTCTACTCTCTACTCTCTACTCTCTACTCTCTACTCTCTACTCTCTACTCTCTACTCTCTACTCTCTACTCTCTCTCTCTCTCTCTCTCTCTACTCTCTACTCTCTACTCTCTACTCTCTACTCTCTACTCTCTACTCTCTCTCTCTCTCTCTACTCTCTACTCTCTACTCTCTACTCTCTACTCTCTACTCTCTAGTCTCTAGTCTCTAGTCTCTACTCTCTACTCTCTACTCTCTACTCTCTACTCTCTACTCTCTACTCTGTACTCTCTACTCTCTACTCTCTACTCTCTACTCTCTACTCTCTACTCTCTACTCTCTACTCTCTACTCTCTACTCTCTACTCTCTACTCTCTACTCTCTACTCTCTACTCTCTACTCTCTACTCTCTACTCTCTACTCTCTACTCTCTACTCTCTACTCTCTACTCTCTACTACCTACTCCCTACTCACTACAATCTAGCTATAAAGGAATCAATATTCTCAGTAAACGACGCCCAATGGCAAAATGATCAGCATATTCTTTTGTTAATCATGACCTTTCCATACTCTTATAATCCTTTTCCTATAGCGCACGTTACAAATATATTAAAAGACAAACAGATTGAAAGATATTAAAAGTATTTTTTAGAAGTCTTAAAGAAACTTTGCAAAATGGAGGGAGAATCCACAGAGTCAACGCATAATACAAAGGTATCAGATTCGGCGTATTCGAATAGCTGCAGCAACAGTCAATCACAGCGCAGGTAAGTCGATAAGACGCATGATTGATGATTGAATATGATTGATTGGTGTTAAACTGATTGACTTGATCGTTTAGTGGAAGCTCAAAGTCGCGTCTAAGTGGTAGCCATTCATCTGGAAGCAGCGGATATGGCGGAAAACCCTCAACCCAGGCTAGTAGTAGCGATATGATTATAAAGCGAAACAAGGAGAAGTCGCGTAAGAAGAAGAAGCCAAAATGCACAACAACCACAACGGAGAATAGCGGAGAATTGCTGTTGCCCAGGCCAAGCAGTGATGGCTGTGAGCAGATGCAGGAACATCGCCAGGATACACAACAATTTTGTGAGCCACCACCCAGCGATACACAGAAAATGGGAGAACAGATACAAATTCAGATACTCGAGTCAGATCAAAGCGATGCAGCGAAACAAACGGAACAAACGCAACCGCTGCCCACTACGGCTACTCTGTCGATGACAACATTGACGCCAGGAAATGTTACCACTGCCTGTGGCGGAATTTTACCCACACTTGTGGGTGGTATTAAAACTGAAAAAATCTATGAATCTTCAACCGGCAAAGTGGAGACATTAACACCTGGCAATGCAGGTAAACAAGTATCACATGAACGCATCAAGGAGGATAGTTTTTGTTGTGTCATATCCATGCATGATGGCATTGTGCTCTATACCACGCCCAGCATAACGGATGTGCTAGGATTTCCTCGTGATATGTGGCTGGGTCGCTCATTTATTGATTTTGTACATCCGAAGGATCGGGCAACGTTTGCTAGCCAGATAACTACAGGTATACCCATTGCTGAATCCCGTGGCAGCATGCCCAAGGATGCAAGAAGCACATTTTGTGTGATGCTTCGACAATATCGTGGACTTACCTCTGGTGGCTTTGGTGTTATTGGACGTGCAGTTAACTATGAACCCTTCCGCCTGGGACTGACATTTCGTGAGGCACCCGAGGAAGCTCGTCCAGATAACTATTTGGTATCCAATGGTACTAATATGCTACTCGTTATCTCAGCAACTCCCATTAAGAGTAGCTACAAAGGTAAGTGCCTTAATGAACCTCCAAAAGAAGGTTCAACTAATTACCTTAGCTTATGCCGTAGTTCCCGACGAGATTCTCTCACCGAAGAGTCCCAAATTTGCCATACGTCATACAGCCACTGGCATTATATCACATGTGGATAGCGGTTCAGTTAGTGCCCTAGGCTATTTACCACAAGATCTCATTGGACGTTCCATTATGGACTTTTATCATCACGAGGATCTCACTGTTATGAAGGAAACCTATGAAATGGTTATGAAGAAAGGTCAAACCGCCGGCGCATCCTTCTGTAGTAAACCATATCGTTTTCTTATACAAAACGGTTGCTATGTACTACTTGAAACAGAATGGACAAGCTTTGTCAATCCTTGGTCACGCAAACTTGAATTCGTCGTTGGACATCATCGGGTTTTTCAAGGTAACTCCCTGCGTTTTACCTACAAAATCTGAACTTGGGGTGAAATAAGAAAGGGGAAATAATTATGAAAAGAATTATCCTATAAGATTAAATATTCCTAACTAAGTGTACAAAGAAATGTTCCGATTTCAATGTTAAATTCCTAGTCTAGTTTGAATTATTTTAAAGCTAAACCTTTTTAAAGACTCAGCAAACGCTTCCTCAGAAAAATGGAAAGAATCAAGGCACGCATTAACTCGTTTTCCTTAACTCCTTTCATGCATAGATAATATGTCTGTCAAGAGAAATTGTATGTGCACCTGGTAAATGGAAGGTTACCTTATTTAGATTGCTTGTAGCATGTGCCACATTCAGCGGCATGTCATCTGTTCCTGTCATCTGCCCATCTGCTCAAGCATTTATCTGTTTAACAGTTTTCAAATATAAATTTAAATTCAAATAACATGAAATGTTTTGACACATAAATCAATAAATTTTGCACGTGTCGAAAGGAAAACAAACACGCGGTATTCTGTCAAGATGACATATATGTGTATGTATATATTGAGAAATTCCTTGCCTCTGCCTATCCGTTTAGAATGCCTTGGCATTACAAGAAAACCAAAACACAAATCAATGTCTGCTTGCTCCCAACCCGAAGTCCCAAAACAAAGTAGTTTCAGCTATCGCTTAGAAGTCAAAGGAACTTCAATCCTTTTAAATAGATTTTATTAATATATATTGGAAAATGTTTTAATGATGTTCTAAAAGAAGGATTAGTAAGTACTACTTAAGTACCTATAAACAATATATCTAGGAGAAACAGAATAAGTAAACCCGAGACTTCAAGGGGCTAAGCAAGCCATATCTCCTGTTCGTTAGCAGCTACGTAATATTTTTACTTTGCTAAATCGAAACCAACTTGTATTTATTTGCAGGTCCGAAACAATGTAATGTATTCGAGATGGCACCTACTGTTAAGCCAAAGATATCAGAGGAGGCGCAAAATCGACATACAAGGATTAAGGATGAAATTGTAAAGCTGCTGGCGGAATCAGTATCACGTCCATCGGATACGGTTAAACAGGAGGTGTCACGTCGGTGCCAGGCATTGGCCAGTTTCATGGAAACACTTATGGATGAGGTAACACGGGCGGATCTTAAGTTGGAGCTACCACAAGAGAACGAGCTGACCGTATCGGAACGTGATAGCGTCATGCTGGGCGAGATCTCCCCACATCATGATTACTATGACAGTAAGAGCTCTACTGAGACGCCACCTAGCTACAATCAGCTAAACTATAACGAGAACCTGCTGCGTTTCTTTAACAGCAAGCCTGTCACGGTGCCCGTGGAGCTTGATCCGCCTAAAGTGGAATCATCATATGTGAGCAGCGCCAGGGAGGATGCGCGCAGTACACTCAGCCCTGTCCAGGGTTTCGAGGGCAGCGGTGGTAGCGGCTCCTCTGGTAACTTTACGACTGGCAGTAATATACGCATGAGCAGTGTGACCAATACCAGCAATGCTGATACGGGTACATCCAATGGCGGTAACTCCACTGGCGGTAACAATGGTAATGCCGTTAACAAACCTCTAACCGTCACCGTCACCCTAACCGAATCTCTGCTAAACAAGCACAATGATGAGATGGAAAAGTTTATGCTCAAGAAGCATAGAGAATCCCGTGGACGCACCGGCGAGAAGAACAAAAAATCGGCTAATGAGAAGATGCTTGAGTATAGCGGGCCGGGGCATGGGCATGGCATAAAACGTGGTGGCTCCCATTCCTGGGAGGGTGATGCAAACAAACCCAAGCAACAACTAACACTAAATAGTGCCGGTGCACCGAACCCCATGACCGATAGCCATAATCTATCCAAATGTCAGACGCCCAATGCACCATCCCATACCAGTAGCCAATATGTACAGAGTAGCCTTAACTGTACACAGAATATCAATCTGTGGCCACCATTTTCCGTGGGCATAACATCACCCTCACCGCACTCCACACACACGGCTGTTGCTCAAGGCAGTTTCTCGCCACAGCATAGCCTCTTCCCTGCCTTCTACTATATACCCGCTTCGTTGACATCCAACACGGCGAATGCCTCCAATGCTGCCACACAGCGTCAGCATAAGCCATGTGAGCAGCCGAGCACCTCACAGCAGGCAGCTGCTGCAACTGCAATGCCCTTACAGTATATGGCTGGAGTTATGTATCCGCATCCTTCGCTCTTCTATACACATCCTGCTGCAGCTGCTGCCACAGCCATGATGTATCAACCGATGCCCTTCTCCGGTGTGGCCAATACCATGAAGTTACCAGAAAGATCCGCTGGTTCTCAAGCCTCTTACAACAAGACTGTCTACACGGTAAGCAAATGATAATATAGACTCAATGAATTATAACCCTTATGCCATATCTAAACCTTGCATATATAGGCCAAACAGGTAATGGTGGCGCCACTGTGCACGACAACAATAGCACAAGGTGCCTTTCATTCAATTACACCTGCCCAGTTACAGAGACCTTCGTCTCAAACGACTTCGGTTAAGGCGGAGCCAGGATCAAATGTTGCACCATCTGATACATCAAAAAAGGAGTTGGCAGACTCACCGATACCATCGATTAGGGGTGGGGAAGGCAATGATTATACATCGGACCATCCAAGTAATTCAGCCACTCTTAATATGAATCATTTAACCTTCACATCGCCCCCGTCATCAACTGGCTATAAAACAAATACACCAATGCGTAAACAGACTTATGCCGATAGCAATGATAATAGCGATGACATGGATGGTTCCAGCTTCTCCTCATTCTACTCATCATTTATTAAAACAACCGATGGCTCAGAAAGTCCACCGGATAATGATAAAGATACCAAACATCGCCTCAAAATCAAAGTATAAATTTATTCCATTTAAATTGTTTTCACCCTAACTCTTTATATACATTATGCTTAGCCCATTTCAATGCTAGAAAGTAAAATTGTGGAACATCCTGAGGAGGATCAAACGCAACATGGGGATGCATAGCTAAACATTGTTAGGCATACACTGAGTTCAATGTTTTTAGCGAACTCCAGCTAGTCCCTAGAGCTCCAGGGAGAACGCACATTCACGACATAAGCTTAAAATAAATATATATAAATAGGTAAGTTTATTCTCTCCCTCTCTCTCTCTCTCTCTCTCTCTCTCTCTCTCTCTCTCTTTCTATATCTCTCTTATTATTTCTCTCTTTCTTACTTATTCTTTCAGTTTCCATAGTACAAACTATATATGTAGACTCAACCGTGTGGCTTAAAAATGGTATACAAAAAGAAATCGCTGCTGCAATATTATATAATTTATACTTAATTAACTGTAAAGATTTCTTAATTGCAACACAAGAATAAAACATTGAAATTATAGAAAAGAAAGAAAAAAGAAGCAAAGGAAAAGAAAAGAAAAGAAAACAAACAGTTTTTAACTTTACTGAACTATTTATTATTTATTTGGTACAACTTATTGTATATAAAGAAGTTTTAACAGATGGAAATCAACTACCAAAAGGATTAACCATTTTGGGACTTTTCAATCCTTATCATATTCTTCGGTATCCAATCACTTTTTCGACTAAACTGATATCCTTTGTGGCTTAGAAAAGGAGCCTGTCTTATAATATAGAACATTTTTAATTCTAATTCGTTCTTTGTGTTTATCTCAAAATATAACTAATAGTAAGGGTAAGAGATAATATATCGATATTATATAGATTTTATGTAGATTCAAATAGATCCTCATATGGTACGTTATCCCAGATTTTTTGTAAGATTACTTTAAGTAAACGATCACAGGCTTCAACAACTTTAGGCTGTACATCCTGGAAGATAGCTGTCCATTCATCATTAAGGACCTTTAATGTGCTCTGACGTATTTCCGGACTCTCCTTAAATAGATCCGATAAATCTATATGCCCGCTATAGTTAAACGAATAGAATTTTAAAATAATCCAATTTTAAGCAATAGTTTTCTATATAATAACTACTTACGAGCCTGATTTCAGATCTGTTTTGCAATCCGTAACTTTTAAATAGGTATGTCCATCCGCACGCTTCTCGGGCTCAAAACTAAGAACACTCCTGGCCTGGACTTTATTCAAATTGATAATGGCATCACCCTTGCTCACTACTGGCAGTATAAGAATCTTGCCATTGACATCATATTTGGCACGTAACTCCAGACCGGGTGAAGTGAATGTGCAAATAACCTTCATTGGTTTTGTTAGTTCCTTGGTGAAACCCTTTATACTGTTTACCACAACCGTATTACCAAAATTATGTACTGTCGTGTTGGTTAAGATCAAATTAAACTGTATGGCACTGTTCTGAGCAGCCTTGCTATTGGTACGCAATGTGCCCAGTTGCAAGGGTTCAAATGCAGGCATATTTATTTCCGGTACGCCATTTTTAAAGTTACGCAAAAAAGTTACAGCCTCTTTCACCAGACAGGACTCGTCGTCTATACGACAACGTTTCAATGGTGCACCTAAAGGAAAGGAGCAAATGAATATTTGAAGTTGCTCAATGAATAACACTCGATGCACTCGGACACTCACGCAAAGTTCCTGTTGAAACCGCACTAGTGTAGCTTAAACTTAATATACCAATTGCCAGGATTATGTAGTTCCTTGAGATCCTTAAGGATTTGAGATTTAACAAACAATCGTAGAACATTTTCATCAAATGCTTCTTGACCGCCAACTAATCTAAGTCAACAGTTAACCAGGCATTTTATACAAAATTCATTAAATTTCTTTAATCCAATTTACAATTCGATTCAGAATCTAAATGATGTATATAAACATATATATATCTGTAATCTGTATCTGTGTCTGGTTATAGATCCAAGTCTTGTTCTATGTGTGTGTCTGGGTCAGGTTCCGCAATTGATATAGTTGTAGTCGCAATTATCGCAGAACGTAAAGAAAACAAGTAAGAAGTCTGTAGTCGAGTGTACCCGACTACGAGAGCCCCTTTGCCTACAAATACAGCCATACACACACATACTCATACATACACACAGTTCTGCACGTACTTAGCCATTGCGCGCACCTTTTAACCCCCCACGCTCTATATCGCGGTACTTAATGTTGTATAACTTCCGTGTTTATTGTTCGATTTAAACGAAACTCACAAAGTAGATGAAGAATGGTCTACTTAATACGTGTGTGAAAAATAAATCTTATCGGTTAAAAATTGTACCTTATAATCGTTTTTTTCGATTTGCGGGGGTCAGGGGAGGAAATTTAAAAATCAAAAACAAACTTGTATAGCGTACGAACATAACAAATCTACGTTCCAAATTTCGTTGCTCTAGCTCTTATTTTGCGCGCACTACATTACCCCCCCGGGGCCCATAACGCCACTTTTGATGATGTATAACTTCCGAGATTTTTGATCAATCTTACCCAGACTTACAACATCGATCAAGAAAGGTCTAATTATGATGTGTACCAAAAATAAATTTGATCGGTTGAAAATTGTGCTTAATAATCGTTTTTTTCGATTTGCGGGGGTCAGGGGAGGAAATTCAAAAATCAAAAACAAACTCGTATAACCTACGAACATAACGAATCTAGATTTCAAGTTTGGTTGCTCTAGCTCTTATAGTCTCTGAGAAACAGGCGTTCATACAGACGGACAGACGGACAGACGGTCAGACGGACAGACGGACAGACGGACAGACAGACAGATGGACAGGGCTAGATGAACTCGTCTTGTCGTCCTGATTCAGAATATATATACTTTATGGGGTCTCCGATGATTATTTCTATGTGTTACATACTTTTGGATTTTGCACATTTCCAATAGCTCCGCTTTGCTCTTTTTTTACAAAAAGGCAAAGGGGCTAAAAATGAAAATAAATAAATAAATTACAGTTTTACAAACTTGCGGCTATTAGGTGATGATTTATGAATGAATCAATATATAAATACGCAAATGTATACATATATATATATATGGATGTAAATGCATCTAAATGTATATTAAAATATACTAAGAAATTATTTTTTTTTTTTAATTAATTAAAGAGAAAAAAATTGTTGAATAAAAACGTATTTGACTTTGTAATTAGTTTAAGATTTACTCTCGCTTACAAACTTTTTAACAACTTCCTTAATTATTTATTCAATTGCAATGAATTTCTTTATATCTAAATTATCTATTTTTATTTCTTCTATTTACTGCTGTCACAACTTTTAAACTTTTTTTTACATTTTAGTTTCAATTTTAGTGTTTTTTTTTTTTCAACAACTTTCTTGCAATTCATTTAATTGAAAATCTCTTTGATCTCTGGTTTCAATCCCTGCTAAACAAATTATGAAAATTGGGGTAGATTTTAGCCAATGTTTATCGGAATTTCTCATTTAATAAAACATTCAAACTATAAAATTAATATTAATTCTAAATACTTGCTTAGATTCACTTTAACTGTCTTAGCTCATTAAAAATGGGTACATTTTTTTTTCTTTACTCTTTTACTCTATGCAAGTTTATAGATGTATCTGAGATTCCGATTCTAAATTCTAAGAAACATTTAATTAGATTTAATAAGAAAATCTTCCGTTGTGCATTACAACTGTATTTGTTAAGTTCAAACAAAGGTGTACAAGCGGGGTGTGTGTGTTTGCGTTTGGGTTTAAGCAAAAGCCTATTCAAGGTGTGTAGAGAACTTTTCATGGTCGGTTACACTCCACTATATAATGTATTTCTATATTCCAAAGATTATATATTTTATATTGAAATAGATGATACATTTCATGACCAGGGTCATAACCTGCAAAGACAGTAAGAGAGAGAGAGACAAGGAATTATCAATTTGTTGTGTTACAAAACAAACATTTATTTTGCGTTATAGAAAAAAAAAGAATTTGTTATGTGAGTTCAAGCAATTTACACATATCAATATATTTTATATATTTTTATATAAAGTGTATATATAACAATTAAAATTGGGCTATTAGCTTGAATAAATCCATAACTAACTGCAACAATTAAATGAAAACATACAAAGTGTTTGTAGATGTAGCGCCATCTTGTGGGCGCTAGAAAAAAACAATTGCTTAAAATTATTCTGTTACCGCTGTATTAGAATAATGATAGAAAAATTGTTAAGAAAATGATAACAAATTTTGAAAAATTATAAATCATCTTAAAGTGAACAAAATTAAACAAAATTGACCCAAAAACAAAGATATCTTCATGGAATAAAAATTAAATTTATTCAAATTAATAATTGTGCTTCTATTTTCAACCGTTCTAAATTAATATTAAGCTTATTAAAGTTAATTAAATATGTACATAACATTTCCAACAAAATAATCACAGAAAAATCAAATTTTATAAACTATACTTTTATGCAGTTTCGAATAGTGTCTCGTATGGTAGGGTATCCAAGAGTTTTTGTACCGAAAACTTGAAGACACGATCCAAAGCCTCTACAATCTTGGGTTGTACATCTGCAGAGAGCGTTGGCCAATCATCGTTAAGCACCTGCAGTGTGCTCTCACGCAGTTCTACATTATCGTCGAATAGATTCGACATATTGAAATGTCCGCTAAGATCGAATCAGATATAATAATTAGATTCAATATATGATCTATGACAATTTAACTACTTACGATCCAACTTTAGCTACTGTCCTATAGTCCTTAATCTTCAAATATGTGTGTCCATCGTCTCCCTTTTCAGGTTCCACTTTAATGCGACTCTTGGCCTGAACTTGATTCAGATTGATAATAATGGTACCTTTACTTTTAATAGGAAACACAAGAATCTTGCCATTAACGTCATAATTGGCACGTAACTCCAGACTGGGTGAGCTTATAACAACAATTATTTTTAAAGGTTTATCCTGAACATTGGTAAAACCTTTAATGCTCTTTATTACAACCGAATCGGCAAAGTTATGCATTGTGGTGTTCGTCATAATGAGTCTAAATGGTAATGATGATGATTTGCCGCCGAAGCGTAATGTACCCAGCTGCAGAGGCTCAATGCTGGGCACATTTCGTTCTGGGATGCCATCTTTAAAGGCACGCAAATATGTTTGAGCCTGTTCCACGTAGCAGACTTCATCGTTAACACGACAACGTTTCAATGGAGCAGCTAAAAGGTGATGGAAACAATACTATAATACAGTCTAGCTCAATAAATGATATCGAATAAACCCACGTAAACTTCCTGTATCAGCATTAGCAAGCACAATAATAGCAAAGATTATGTGAATCCTTGAGATCCTTATGGATTTGGAATTCAACAAAATATCGTAAAACATTTTTATAAACTGCTTCTAAACCAACAACTAATCAGAACTAATATTTTGCCATGCATTTTATACATTTTGTGTTGAAATTTTTAATTTCCTTAGTCCGATCGGAGATCGTAGTCTATATTGGTATCTATATAAATGTATAGTTAATTATCAGATACCGTAAATAAAATTGACCTATTAGAAACTTACAACCATTTAGCGACAATTTATTCAATTAGACTTTCTAATCAGTTTTCCGATACCTTAAAGATTTTATGGCATTTAATCGCATGTTGGCAGCTACCTTGAAAATTGATTTATATACTATTATTAATGTTTGAACTAGATTTAATTTAATAATAATTAATTATTTATTATATATATATATATATATAACAAAAAGGGCAATTTTATTTACATTTGTATATCAAAATATTTCAAATTCTGTTGCTATTCTTATGCAACTTTAAACTTAAATCTGGTGCAAAAAATGTAAAGGCTAACCGATAGTAATCGTTGCAAATTAAGATCGGACATTGACTTGAAAATAGTATGTACATTTGGCGTCTTTTTAAGCCTAGTCTAAAGAAACTTTAATGTAAAACAAAGCAAAACATAAATAATATTTCAGTAAGCGATTCATAGGACTTTCGTATTTTGTACTGGGCATAAGAAAACATAAGTACTACTTATAAAATAGGTATTGATTCCTCATATAAACAAAGGATACCAATTCTGCTTATGATAAGATTCTCTAAGAATAACAGTAAATACATAATACCAACTTAAACATAGTTAAAAGCTTTGGTAACTTTTATAAACTAGCCGATTAACCGTAATGCAAATAAAAACGATATTCATTTGGATCTGTTGTTTCGATTACTGTAAAATACTACAAATACTGCAAAATAAAGTAATAAATACTATAAACTATAAACTATAACACTATAATCTAACACAATTTTTCAATTGAAATATTATATAAACAAATAGCACGTTGTTTGCCACAAAATGCTGCGACCTTTGCACACTGTGTGAACTGGTTTTGCCGCACGCTTGAAACTTATGCAATTCGAAGGATGTTGGTTGTCAACTTGTTAACAGATATTAATAAACCTATATATTATATATACATATATGCATATATATATTCAATATTCACTCATCAGCAATCAGTTAATACCATTAGTTCAATAAATCCATTTGTCAACTTAGATTTACATTGTCTAAGTATTAAAAGGAAGATAAGATAAGATTTATTATATCATAATTTGTACTATAATATATATATTGTATAAGAATCGTATACCGATTTATTAACATTCCTTGTGTAACCAGAGTAAATCACAGTTAATCTCATCAATTTTATAGAAGCTCTATTTATTTAAGATATATATATATATATTTAAACATCAGACTTATGCAGTTTCAACTAGTTCATCATATGGTATAGTGTCCCAGAGTTTTTGTAGTATCACTTTAAAGACACGATCCAAGGCTTCTATAATTTTAGGCTGTATATCCGCAGAGAGAACGCTCCATTCATTGTTAAGCACCTGCAATGTGCTGTCACGCAATTCCACATTATTATTGAAGAGATTCGACATATTGAAATGTCCGCTGAGAGTGCATAAAGTATCGCATTAGATAAAATATCGAATCAATTTTTAGGTTATGTATGCATAAAAGATCATTTACTTACGAGCCAACTTTAGCTATTGTCTTGTAGTCCTTGATCTTCAGATAGGTGTGGCCATCGTCTCGTTTCTCAGGCTCTGCAGTAATGCGACTCTTGGCTTGGACCTGATACAAGTTAATGATAGCTTTACCTTTGCTAACAATGGGCAGAATAAGTATCCTGCCATTAACATCATAATTAGCACGTAACTCAAGATTGGGTGAACTGAGTACCCAGACAAGCTTTAAAGATTTGCTTAGATCTTTGGAGAAACCTTTTAAGCTCTTTAACACCACAGAATCAGCAAAGTTATGTAATGTGGTATTCCTCATGATTAAATTAAATTGCAAGGAGCTGCTCTGACTAACGCCACCGCTTATGATGTGCAATGTGCCCAGTTCTATTGGTTCAATGCTGGGCACATTTCTCTCCGGAATGCCATATTTGAAGGCATGAAAATATACTTGAGCCTGGTTGGCAAAGCACGCTACATCATCCATATGACAGCGTTTCATTGGAGCAGCTAAATCAAATGATGCACTTCCTCAATATGAATTTTGTAGACAGAATTTAAGGTATCAAAGGACACAAGAAAAAAACTCACGCAATTGATTCATGCTGCCGGCTCCATTGATGTTGATTACCAAAATAGCAAATGCAATGGCAAACCAATGAATACTATTTAAACAAACAAATGACATATTCATTGAATAACTCGTTATTCACAACTAACGCACAAAAATTGTGTGCGTTGTGTTTTATGCGAGTTTTTATGGATTTACTAACCCATCGAATAGAACCTGTGACACACTTCAATTCTGTGTCCCAGTACCCAATATGTTTAGCTGAATATGAATACAGACTCTAGTATGAATATAAGTATATAAGTGTGTGAGTGTCCATGTGAGTCAGGGATTGAATTAATTGCAATTTAACAGTACAAATGTTTGTTATAATCATATTGAACACCAGCAATGATCGTTCATTAGGCTCTTTGATCTATAACAAAGGACGTAGACAAGCAGGGGTTAAGGACAATCAATCTACCTTCTCTTGAGTACTAAATCCACATCAAATCGCATCTTTGCATTGCCCTTTTGAAATTCAAACTTACTAGGATTACTAGCTTTACCTACAACCCCATTTTCTACAGCACACTACGCCACTGTGTATGAATTTATTAGTTATAAATTATTTATTTAATCGAACATGTTTTGTGTAAGGCGCTGAAACTAGTTTTCCTTCCAAATAATTTACCATAAGCTTACTGATTATAAAGGTTCCAGAGATATACCCTACAATAGGAAATACAACTTATTGATATTTTGGATCCTATAATCCATATACTACAGTCGAGAGAGAGAGAGAGAGGGAACTGAACTCAAGCACAACAATCTTTTTGATATTATTTATATATCAAATCTTTTAGAAGGATATCTAGCCGTCGAATACTTTATTTGATGTAAATTAGGAATATATATATATTACTTGTTTAAGTTTAAGTTAAAAGCACCCATAGGCCATGTAAAGCTATATGACTAGTACTCTAAATATTAAGTCAAAGCACTACGATATAAACTATAATCGAGCCTATCGATAAGCGCTTTAGGTAAAGTTTAGTTATCTGAAGGTGTCTTTTTTAAATTATATTTAAGTAAGGTTTAAAGATAGTTTTCTGGTTAAAAAATAATGGTTTGTAGTATTTTAACTGACAGTTTAAGTGCCAGTTAAATAGGAAACATATTTTAAAACTCAACAGTTAATTAAGATTACACTTGTCTTTTCAATTGGCTTACATATAGTTTAAAGTTAGTATTTAATTGCCTAGTTAGATTTAGAACACCCGGTAATATAGTTATTATATAATTTAAAATTTTGTCCTGATAAAATTTCAGGAAACGATTAAATACCATTTATTTATTTAAAGTTCATTTTTAATGTTTGAAGCCCAAGTATAACATTTCGAGTTTCCTGTCAAATAGCTTTCTTAACAGTTATAACAATTAATATAGTTTATATAAACTAAATAATATAATAGTAATATGCCAATACCTAAATAGTGTAGGGTATTACAGCCACAATCGTTATAACACGCTAACTGCAGGTTAAATAAAGCGAATTAAGTAAGTGTTAAATTAAGTAGGTATTAAGTCTAACGTATGAAAGAGAAAGAGATAGAATCTAATAAGGAAAGAGTAAGAATTAAGTTACTAATTATAAGAGAATGAGGGAGAGGAAATAGTTTCAGATTTAGTGGAATATTATTATATATACGATTGATGTTTGACATATATTCTATGATATATGATTAATATGATTCCATTTGCGTGACATTATCTTCGATATTGGGTTAGGTTTTGTTGACAATTTAAAGGCAATAATATTAATATGGGTTATTGCCAGTCGTCTGTAGAATAAAGTATTCATTAAAAAGGTAAACAACTTTATTTACATTTATTGAACATGAACCGCCTGAAAATTATATATATATATAAATATATATATATACATATATATATATACACATGAATATATGAGTAAATTTATATATATTTATATATATATATATAAATATGAATACAAATATATATATATATATATATATTATATATATATATATATATATATATTTATATATGAATAAAATAAATCGGCTTTATGGGAGAAAATTTTTAGAAAGTAGTTTTGGTTATAGAGAATAAAGATTTTAAGGCCTCGAATGTTATATGGTTTAGACTTTGGGATTATCGCTGCTAAGGTTCTTCAAGGATTGCTCAAAATCAACAGATTCCACCTGACGTTTAGCTGTATCATATGGCGGTGGGCCAATAAGATTAACTACTTCATCATAATCTAGCGTCTCCTTATCCAGTAAGGCTTCAGCCAGCTATATAAAATATAAAATAAAAAAAAAGAGACAAATTTTAATCAATTAATCCAATCAATATGTATATAGTTTTGTACCTTTTCCAATTTATCACGATGCTTTATAAGTATATCTTCGGTCGTTTTATAAGCATCGGATACAATGTTACGCGCTTCGGTATCAATAATGCTTTCCATTGCCCTGGAGAAAGGTTTAGTGCCACTACCTGCACCGCCTTCCGTTTCATTTTCATCTCGCACATACATCGGTCCAAGTGTTTTGTTCATGCCAAATTTCTTTATTTGTGAATAGGCAATTTTGGTCACTTTTTCTAAATCATTTTGTGCACCGGTCGTAATGCGTTTAAAAACTAGATTTTCAGCTGCACGTCCACCTAAAGCCATGCACATCTTATCGAATAGCTCCTCCTTTGAATAGAGATGCTGTTCGCTTGGTGTATACTGAGCAAAGCCTAAAGCTAAACTTGTGCGTGGCACAATGGTAACCTTAAGCAGTATATCTGAATTTGGTAACATCCAACCCACTAGAGCATGACCAGATTCATGATAGGCAATTACTTTCCGTTCAGAAAGCGATAACGCATGAGAGCGCTTCTCGGTGCCACCTAAAATACATTAAATTAACAGTAATGAATATATATATATATATATATATAAATATATTAATTTTTATAAATAAACAGACCAACTAAACGCTCAACGGCATACTCCAGATTTTTACTGCTGACTTTACTCTGTGTATGCCGTGCTGCATGCAACGCCGCCTCGTTGCACACATTTGCTATATCGGCTCCAGAGAAACCAGGTGTTAGGCGAGCCAAACGCTGTGAATATATGGTGGGATCTTCTTCCAGTTTAACAGAGGACAAATGCTTTTCAAATATCTCTTTACGCTCCTGCAGTGTTGGCAAATCAATCAATATATGACGATCAAAGCGTCCAGGTCGAAGTAATGCCTGAAAGAAGTAAACTATTGATTACAAACAACTCATACAATTGAAATTGAATGATTGTACCTTGTCTAGAATATCAGCACGATTTGTACTGGCCAACATGAGGACGCCTTCTTTAGTGGCCATGCCATCCATTTCGACAAGCAATTGATTTAGTGTTTGCTCTGATTCACCGGAGCTGCCCTGTCCCATGCTTTCAGTACCGGAACGCTGTCGACCAATAGCATCAATTTCATCTATGTAAATGATACATGGTGCACGTTTCTTTCCCTCCTTAAATAGATCACGAACACGAGCGGCGCCCAGACCACCAATCATTTCAATGAATTCTGATCCATTCATACTAAGAAACGGCACTTGCGCTTCGGTTGCAACCGCCTTAGCCAGCAATGTTTTACCGCAGCCAGGTGGACCCAACAAGATGGCGCCACGTGGTACTTTCGCGCCAAGCCGCTGATACTTTTCCGGTGTCTTAAGATAATCAACAAACTCCTTAACTTCCTGTTTGGCCTCACTGAGGCCAGCGACATCACGAAATAGCACACCACGCCCACCATCAAATGGGTCAACAAGTGTAAATTTAGCTCTGCCCATTTGATTCTGTTCAAATCCACGATAAAAAATTAATTAATTATGGTATCAAATATATATATATATATATATATATGAATAATACTTACAAATGAGTCCATACTAAGCGGACTCTTTATGCTCTTCATACGTGTAGCTATGGACATAAGAAGAGCGCAGAAGAGCAACAGCATTAATATACGACCAGTGGTATCTGTTTGACGGTCATATGTAACAGGTACTCCATCCACAATACCCAAACGTTTTTCCACTACGCGCAGCTTCTCTTCAAATTTGTTAGCATCTGCTACGGCCATATGGAATATGGATGATGTAACTTTGCGTCCCTTTATGACAGCACCATCATGCAGTATTATGGTTACCATTTCCATATCTGGTCGTATGATCAACTCCTTAACCTCACCCACGGCCAGCATATGATGTACAAACTCATTCCATGAAACGTACCGTGTGGAGCCTTCTGGTCGCTCAGATCGTGGCGTAATTAATAACGAAATAAACGCAACAAACATGTAGATGGTAAATAACCAAAGAACTGCTTTTGTTAGTACTGATCGCATTTTTTCGTCGTTCTCGTTGTTTTTATTGTTTTGATTTGAAGACTCTTCGTTGGACCCGGTACTTGGATTGGAGTTAGGGCTGGGGCTGGTGCTGGTGCTGCTGCTGTTGCTGCTGCTGCTTGAGCTGGACTCGTGTGTTGATTGGTTACTGTTGTCTGGCGTCGATTTGCTGCTTTCTGTAGACTTGGGTGGCTTCTTTGATTTAATTTCAGTGGAATCCTTACCGCTGTGCTTCCCAGAATTACTGTTATGGGAGCAAAAGTAACGCACATGCATTTGCTGCACCTCTCGTGTCGTCAGCTGCAGAGAGCGCGCAATTATTCTTAAAATTGCTTTGTACTCTAACCGTAACATTTGCATCTAATTGAACAAGCTGTAGTAAATAAAGAAATTTTAATAAGATAGATAACATACCTGTCGCCAACTAAGCTGCTGCTCAACAGGCCAAAACAACTGCCGCCTGTGAGCAGCCGGTACTGCTGCCAATCCATCGTTAGGTGCTATATTTAAGCTGCTCAACTGCGTCACATAAGCATGACAGCGGGCCAGGTTGTGGGGTCCACGTTGCAGCACATTCCTTACATGTCGCAAGCCCTTGAACATAATTTCCAGCCACTATTTGCTTTTTTATTTTCAATTTGTGGACGCCGGTTTTAATACGTTAATACGTAACTTGGTGTTATTCGCTTGAAATTACATGCATTAGAGTTGCCACCCCGTCGCAAAACGGATGGCCTGACAGCAGTAGCTCAATCAGCTGTTTGATGTTATTGGTTGGGCTGAGAGCAAACTTTTAATTTTTTTATACATTTGTCATATTGAAAAGCACATTTTTATTTACAAATAATTTTAAACGAAAGCAAACAAAAATCTATTTTTTTTGGGTTCAACTTAAAACAAAAAACTTCAAAATTGTATTTTGCTTTTTTTATGTTCAATTTTGTTGTACTGTAAGCTTGAATATATTATATATAACATACTCTTTATGCATGATTAACCCTTGTGTAAACCACACTTAATGCTGCAATTAATAAAAAAATAAATTTCGAGTATTCTATATAAGATTTATTGTGGAATCTAAAAAAAATACCTTGGTATGTTCAAAATGTAAAACAATCAAAAAGGCCTATTATTTATTATAAAAAAAATATAATAATAAAAATAATGCTATACAAAATTACTTCGTACTACACAATAATAATGTCACTGAATTGAATAACTAATTTGTTAAATGTTATTTTTGTTTGCTTTGTTTTGTTTTGCTCTGTTCAATTAATGGCATCTTCGCTGTTACTAATAATTACTATTTACTGAGCCATCAAACGGCCCCATGCTATCGCCAAAATCTTGCATATCTTCATCAATATCATCATCAAAATCGTCGCCTGAATCCTTCGATTCGGGACAATGGCGGCAACGGCTCTCATTAACGCCATAATTTATACACGTAGAACCAACACATTCACAGCAGCCATCGTGGAACCACCTTAATTAAAAAATTAAAAAAAAAATGAATGTATACTTAAAAATTTTAAATAGATTCTACTTACCTATAACTGCTAGCACCTGTTGTTTGACAGCTTTGACGACATTTATTCAGTGATACACAATAGTCCCAATATATAACTGTACAATTAACAGTTAACATATTGTCACGATCCTCATGTGCCTCATCCAGATTTTTGTCGTTATTTTCTATTACAATAAAAGTGCAAAAAAATATTTAGCTAAATTTAACATTATCAAACTATTAAAACTTACTTAAATAATACTTTTCATCTTTATCCAATTTAGGTCTACCTCTTGCCCAATCAACTTGAAATGTGAACACATCCCAAAAATCACTCTCACTATCTTCAGCTGTGGCTAATACATTGAACAGCTCTGGTACACCATCGAAATCCTCTACATGTGATTTTTTTGACAAGGAATTTCGTGTATCATTGGGCTTTGGACAAAGTTCTGCAAAAACGAATTATATATATATATTGTATATTTTTGAAAACCAGCAACCACTTGTTACATTATAAGGGTTAAGGATTAAATATTTCGCATGGTTGCAATCGGGTTTTAAACAGCGGCTCAACAATCGATAACTATGACAACACATCGGATATCAAACACACATACACACACAAACGCACGTAAATTTGCATGTCTATAAAAACAACAAAAACAAGACAACTGCGAAAGCGCAATAATGAATATTGATAATGTCACACATCACATCATCTAAACACATACAAACGAGATAAATCTCTATGCATATATAGATATATATATACTTACCCACACAACTACAGCATTCCTCATAATACCTTTTACCCAAGCACTTGAGACACTCTTTGCAGCAGGAGCAATTCTTAAGCTCACATTTACAGCTTTGTGTCAACATGCACTTAGATACTATCGATGCGCAGACGACTTCATTGCAGGATTCGACCATGTCATAGAAACAAACAAATCCCAATGCAAGGAATGCGGCAACTGTCACTGATCGCCAGACTTCCATTGTAATATTTTTTGTATTATCTTGGATCGGTTTTGTTTAAAAGGTTACATATGATAATATAGGCGGAAGCAGGTGATGAAAGTTATGGTGGTGGTGGTGGTATAGGGGGTGGTAAAAGGAGCAGCAGGAGGCGCGCCGACGTAAAATGCTGCTGCTATCGCAGCTTTTAAATGCTTTTGCTGTGTCGTGTGTGTATGTGTATTATTATAACAAATAACAATAAAAATAAAAAAAAGAATATAACAATGCAACACAACACAGAAGAAAATAATTATTTATAACAACTACACATTAAAAACATTACAATTATTTATATACATATATATTTTAAAATTATGTATATATTTGATAGATACATAGAAATTGTATTTCGTAGCGCGTTATTTTTTTGTATTTGCACAAGGCACAAGAACAAGTTTTGGAATGAGCTATGAATATTTTACTAAATCATTGAACAAGTCAGTCACAGCGCGTAACAACAACAGCAGCCAACAGCAACAACAATAAGCGACACCACGACATACACTAACAACGATCCAGAAGACAACACACGACAACGATCCACAACGATGCAAGAGAGTAAGTAAGAGAGAGAGAGTCAAAGCAAGAGACCGCGTAAGAGGAAAAGAAAACGACGTCGTCAACGACAACGACAACGAGACGGCGTCAGCTATGTAGCTTCTTTTTGTTTTTGTTATTGGCGCGACGCAGCAGGGCATAACTGTCTTTTTTTCTCTCCTGTCTTTTTCCCCAGCCAGGTCCAGAGGCTAGTCAGCCAGCCAGTTAGCCAGTTAGCTAGATACAATGCGCGAATTAAGCGCGCGCGCTCACACAAACAAACGCACATACAAAGACGCTTAGCTTAGAGAAACGTAAACACGTTACGAAGCATTGTTTTGAGGATGCGGGGGCGTGTACGTTAAAGGGGTAACAAGTGAGGTATAGCACAAGAGCACGAGTGCAAATGCGTTCATTAACTGAACGATGATGGACTACGCACAACGTGATATGTGAACAAACAATAATAATGATCAATACGATCATCTTTGGAATGCTTTTAACAGCATGTGTATATGTGTGTGTGGATTTCATTTAATATTTGTAACAGTGTCGTGTGCGATTTGTATTGTGAATAGCCCGCCGTATGCCATATTACATGGGCTATTTATCGATATCGATATGTAAAATGTTTAATATACCATTATATCTAATTCGTGTTAATATATGAAATTATTTTTAATGCGGCTTGTGATATATATTTGCATTAGTAACGATATAAGTATAATTTTTATACTCTATGACAGAAACAGTTATTTTTAACAATTAATAAAACTAATTAAATAAAAATAATTGATATTAAAAAAATATTAGATATTTTTATTGTGAAATAAATTAATTTTAAATATATTAATTAAATTAAAAAAAAAAAACAGAACAACTGTGTGTGTTAAAGAATAAAAATACGCCTTCGCGCCCAGCTCTAGTTCCAATGTCATCAACAATAACATTTTAAATCTCTGGCAACTCTATATGTGCATAGTTTTTGTAAACGAAGTTGGTTTACAAATCAATCAAAATTTTTTTTTAAGTTTACGCAAATGATATTGTTCCGAAACTGTGCAGTTCTTTTAGTAATTGCGTCAATATGCAGTTTCATTTGTGGGATTGGATACCTGCATGTTGAGGTTGAGCCAAATTCATGTCGTATGACATATATGTTTGGCGAGCCATTGTTTTCGGTAAATTTTTCTCATTAGCTTACTAATTTCTATTATTCTAATATAATTTGTATCTCATTTATTGATAGCGTATTAAATTTAGTGCAAACAAACAGTATCCAAACTATGGGCTATACTACTACCATGAGGGTGTGCGTCGGCCAATGGATAAGCGCATGACCGGTGCACCGGTCATATTCGTGCCAGGCAATGCAGGCTCTTACAAGCAGGTACGGTCGCTGGCTTCTGTTGCGTTGCGCAAAGCACGAGAATATCAAGTCCCTGGCATACATTTGGACTACTATACCATTGACTATGATGAAGAATTGTCAGCACTGTATGGCGGCTATATGTATCATCAACAATCGTTCCTTAAGCACTGCATACGCACAATTATTTCATTGTACAATAAACCGAGTCCAATTGTCTTAATTGGTCATTCTATGGGTGGCAAACTTGCGCAATCGGTGCTCACGGATCCTGAAATTAGTCAATATATAAATTCAATTATAAGCATATCCACGCCACTTGATCAACCAGTACTTAATTTGGACTCACTTTTGGACCAATTTTATAGACAAACTCAGGTGCTACTTAGTCTCACACGTACCGCAACGAAACCAACAATCAACACAAATGTATGTCAAAGCATACACCAAAAACCACCCAGTGAGCAACAAATGGCTTCCCAGGAGCTATCTGCCAAACTGGACAATGTATTACTTATATCAACGGGTGGCGGCAATCGTGATATACTGGTTACTGCTGGACACACAACCTCCATATTTAATGATATACATGCGATGGTAAACAAACCTAATTGTACTCATCTTAACTATTTGTTTATCTATCTGTTGCATATTTACAGACCTCATCTATACCTCGTGTTAACCTAAGCTGTGATCATTTGTCTGCCGTATGGTGTCTGCAGTTTATGCAAGTTATCAATCGATTCTTATTTGGTATATGCCAGCGAAGCGACGATAATACTATTATTTTTGGTAGCAACAAACAACGCAATATGCAATCGGCCATAACACATTTTGTAGTAAGAATCAAGCTAAACCAAAAGCCCCTTGAATATAGCTTAAATTGTTGGTTTTCTACATTTTTTATAGAGACCCAGAACACGACAGCAAAGCTCAATCGACTTTAAATCGAACATTGTATGGCACGAAGAGCGTCATCTTGTTATTAACAAATTCTTTGCCAATGGCCTTAGGGCACCCTATTACGAATTGATTGGTATACAACGTCAGGAACGCTATAAGGTAAGCTATTATAGGATACCGTTTACATGCATCCAATAACCTGTTATTTAATCTTATCAGAAACTAGCCATTGAGGCACTTAACGTTGATGGAGATGAGAATTGGTTATTTGGCTGTGAGGCGCATAAGCACAACGAATCTGGACAATTGTTCTGGTGAGTTGCTAGACATCCACCGAGAAGCACACAAAGTTATTGTTGTTTTTATATTTATAGCAAGAAAGGTACACCGCTAACACATCTTATTCAGCGTCTGCCAAATAATGGCAGTGATCCACGTACCATATCAGTGCTGGACTTGCACAATTTACGCAAAACATATCAACAGTGGACACATGTATTAGTGGTACTGCCATCAACCAGTGAACGGACTGGTTACAATCTAGACATTTATGAGCCAAAGGAACGTGTACTGGATATACGTATGCCACGTTGGTATGCCTTTGGAGCACTCAATGCCGTCAATGAGACACTACAAGGCACACTTCATTATCGATTACGCATTTCTGAATTAACGGAACCGTACCAAAGTCTACGCATAAACATTGAACCGATGCAGTGTCTACAGCCAAAATATCGCATCACGGCGAGATTATGTGTACCCTGGGCTGCTGGCTTTGAACGTTACCAAACGTTGACGTACGTTGTTTTCTTATTAATTAATTATTATCAACTTGATGCCAGGGAAATTAGATCAGAAATTGTAAATTGAATGCCTGTAATTGCAGTTCACCAGCTCAAAAGCCTGGCTTGTATATAAATGTACCCACATTGATGCCAAAGCATTATAACACCACATCAAATCCAGTTACGCTTGATCTCTATCTGGATCCCATTTGTCGTTATCGCATCAGGTATGTTGTGAGTTTATGCGCCTGTCTTTGCTTACCAAAGCCAAAGCGTTTCTTACTTATAATAAATGTCTCTCCTCCTTGTCTAACTCATATTCTATCTATCTCTTTCTCAATCTCCTTAATGTTTCATAGTTACGAGTATTCGTATGCAAATGCTTTGTCACGTTTAGTCCTGGAATTTTATAGCTGGTTGCCGGCGCATCTGGTGTGTGTTCTGTTGGTTGTGTTAAGAAATCAATTGGATAAGTTTCAGCTAGTGGGAAGCTTTAAGAGTCTTAAACCATATATTGGTTACATACAGTATACATCGCTATATATTGTCACAGGTATTGTTATGGTCATGAAATAACTCTTTCGAAAAATATTTTATCCTTTTGTTATTTTCAGGTTGTCGTTTGCTAAAGAAATTAATACTTAATACAATGATCTTTCCGACACCTGAAGCCCTAGACTATAGCATCAGCATATCGATTATTATACATTGTACTGCTATTGGACTATCAATAATGGCAGCGTTGACTGTTTGGCTGGTATTGGCATTGTATGGTAATGCATTTTATCGATTGGCTTTGCGTTTGACCCGCCTGTCGCCATCTAGCTCCAATATAATGTTATCCATAATGACACATCTGCCAATAACGTTTGGTATATTGACAATTGGCGTTGCATTGAGCGCTTGCAGCGGTTTAGCATTATTACTGGCCTTTATGTTTTACTTTTTAATGTTGTCTAATGCCTATAAGGATTATCTAGAAGATTATCTATGGCAGAAGGCGGCTAGTTTGGTAAATCTTGGTGGTAGCAATGGTGCAACAACAGCCCAAACAGAAACAGAACAAATGGCAGATAATCCAACGGACATGGAGGAAACATCTATTCATAGTAACGGCGAGTCACAACCAACTCTTATACCGAAACTAAGCAAAGACAAAGATACAGCTAAAGAGCAGAAATGCTGTGTGGGATTGGAAAATTTTCCGTTTCACATAACGTTATTGTTAATGCTTCTTGTGCTAGTTCTACTAAATGCACCCTCCACTTTGGCTTGGCTACGCAGTCGCCGGTAAGTTTAATAATTATAATTAACTTTTATGTCACATTTACTATATATATAAATATATATATATTGCTTTACAGTCATGGAGTTGATCTGCCTGATCCATCTTTATACACAAATATTGTTGTTTTGGGTTCTCTTAGTCTCTTATTACAAATGCGTGCACCCCAAATATTGTAAGTATTGATTTATTATGTATTGTGATATAACTTTTATATATTTTAATTAATTTCAAAGGCGCAGCTATTGGATTATGTCAATATTGTTATATCTGTGTGCTGGTATTGTTTTACTTTATACTCAGGCGGCAATTTATCGCCTTAATTATGTGATATGCGCCGCGTTTTCAATGCTGGCAGCTCATCAGAGTGTGTGTCATATCCTGGAGAAGCTATACACTAGATTAGCTCGTTAGTTTTTTGTATTGAAAACTAGGTCAAAGTTTATCCACTTTCCTCCCGTTAATTCCATGTGATTTCTACTCCAGATATAATGTTTTAATTTGTTATTTTATTTATTTAAGATTTGTTTTGTATTTAGTTTTGATTTGTTAGATTAAGTATGGATTGTGTACCAAATGCCAAATAAGTAGCCTCAACCAATTCATGGCATGTTTTTCTGCTGTTGCTGCTGATACTAAGGCGGGAAGTCCATAATGAATATTGACAACAAATCTATCCAAATGGCCGTCATCATTGTGACAAGCGAGCAGCCAACTAAGCAACCCACCCCACGATAGCCTAAGCTGAATTATGAACGAATTGAAATGATTTTATTTTTATGCCTCTAACTTATAAAACAGGCTATAAAACTTGCGCAAAAAAAAAATTGTATGAATGTGTCCATAAATATAAATTAAACGCGTATATAAAATAATTTGTAGTCATTACACTCAACTGCACAAACGAGTTTTAATTGTACCAAAGATATAGACAAGTGTAAAAATTGATGCTAAATAAATAACGTTTGGGGAAATTCATCTTTTTTCTTTTGTGTTCTTTTTAAATTAAATAATTAATTGCTGCTAACTCCAACAAATTGTTCTCAATGGAGCTGCCAGATGTTTGAAGTTTTATTATAACAACCATTTTTGGCGCATATTTAACTTAATTGTTTTAATAAATAGTTTTTTTTTTTAAATTTTAGTATTAATATACATATTTAATATGATTTTATAAAAAAAAAAACAATAAAATATGTATTGATGAGTTAATTAAAGGAATTGCTCTCTTAATAGTTCACACTTAAGAACCAATGAACGGCTTAAGCTAGTTCATTTTCATAGTTTAAATTAGTTTGGGCGCCAAAATTAAATTAGTCACGTAAAACTGTTAATTAAATGCATTTCTAATTAAAATGAAAAATCCAGTTGAAATTTTAAGTCCATAGTGTTGTTGCATAGTGTTAAAATGTTGTAAATTCCATGATAAATATGGACAATCATCCCACTACTAGTTTATTTTTCGGTTGAGAAATAAACGTGTCGTCCTCAGCCAATTAAGGGGCCAAGCCAATAAATGCAATTGGAACAGAAACAAAAACTGGTATAGGCTATTCCCAGGGCGTTGGCTTAGTACATGAGGAGAAAAGTCAACACTGCATATATATGTTTATCTATGTAATATGTTTTTAATGGTCTCAATTGAGTTGATATGGAAGATATTGCGAAACATGTTTGAAACCAACGCGTTATATGAATCTTGTTTTCACTTTACGCCTTAAAAGGTAATTGCTCGGGGCGAAATATAAATTTCTGCAGGTAAACTAGGTGATCCCAAATATATGTACGACACCCAGGAGACTTGATTGATTGAGCTATCTATGGATATTAATCAACAACATGAGTTGACGTATAAATTCGTTAGCCGAACTCTATGGACTCTTGGAAGATGTTTGCAGTCGGATTATAGATATATGTGTGATAATATTATAGCTGATTGCGAATCCTTGGAAAACCTTAAAGAATAAAAGAGAACATTTTTAAAAAAATATCTTTAAAACACAATTGTAATGCTTCTAATATTAGTAATAAACAATAGTCAATTGTTTATGCAATTAAATTCGAACCAAGCTTTATAAAATTTATTCCTAACGGAAAGCTTATAGATAAAGCTATCTTTCTAGCCATTTTGTTTTTGCTTTTTCCGTTTCCTTTTACTTTCTCTCCTTATTACTTGCTTGCTCTACACATTTCCTTTCGTTTGTTTGCAACATTTATGTCCTAGAAACGTTTACGAATAAGCTTACAAAGCAAAATTAAAAACAATAAAATTATCTTTGATCTTTAGTATTATTTTTATTTCATGTGCATCAACAACAAAAAAAAACAAGTGTTACATTATTTCAATTGTGTCATACATTATGCTATTTACAGTTATTTCTTATAAAGCAGTTATATATATATATATATAATATATGTATATTATATATGTATATATTATATATGTAATTTAATATATGTACATATATATATATATTATATATGTATAGTATATAGTATATTATATAGTATTGTATATAGTATTATATACAGTATAGTATATATATATTATACCGATATTAAATAAAAAATTCATCTATAACCAATCGCTGGGCATTAGCTGGACAGGATTAGCCAGGAAAGTTGGAGGAGGTAGAGCGTCAATGCTAATCAAAGAAATAATAAGGAAAAAATTTAGTTAATCCCAAATTTGTATTTGGATTTAAATGTGGATATAACATTTACCGCATGGGCTGACCAGGCTCAGAGAGAATTGTGCGATAGAAACGAGGACGTGGTGCTACATAGTTGGCCGAGGCAAAGCTGCGTGGATTGGCGATGGGGAAACGTATATTGGCATTTGGTCGGACAGCGTTGCGTCCACCTGGTCTAAGACGTAGACGTGCAGATGCAGCCGAATCAGCTGCAGCAGCACCACCACCAGCGGCTGCTGCAGCAGCAGCTGCACCTCCACCACCAGCGGCACCAGCACCAGCAGCTGCTGCACCTCCAGGACCCAGTGCAACACCACCACCAAAGCCAAAACCTCCAAGCCCACCAAGACCAGTACCAGGCACTGGCACTGGAGCTGTATACATGGCAGATAATTGGATTGGCACAAATGCTGGCAGTGAGACAGTTAATGGTACACCAGGTGGTGGTCCTGCTGGTGCTTCTGGTACTGGTGCAGGTACTGGTGCTGGCGCTGGTTCAGGTGCTGGAGCCTCTGGCTCTGGTTCTGGCTCTGGCTCTACAGGTGGTGGTGCTGGCATCTCAGGTTCTGGTTCGGCCTCAGGTTCTGGTGCTGGCTTTGGTGGCTCGGGCTTGGCCTCAGCTGCCTTCCATGCAGCAAGCAAGGCAAGTACCTCCTCCTTTGTTATGTGATTGGGCTTTGGTCCCAAGTCAAAGCTGGGACCATTCCAGCCACCACTCCAACCACTATTCCAGCCGGGAGGACCATATAACGAACGATGCGGGCGTCCAGGGAAAAAGGATTGCCCATTGCATAAATGCAAACTACATCCAAGCAAAATGCTAAACAGGATAAGGCATTGCCTGCTGCTATTCATGTGGGCCACCATGTTATGTTATGTTCAATTGGATGCACAATTTTAATCTGCGCGTTTCTGGAGCGACAGTCGTCTTATATATGCCAAAAGTAGCCCCCGAGTACGAATTGGGTTACACTTATGACTTGCTAGCCTGCCCGCTGGCCGGAAGCACTGACCACGCCGATCAAGCTAGTAACCAGACTATAGCCTGGCTATATGGTATCCAATTGGCATTGGCATTTGGTCAACTGGTTCAATTGCTTGGCCGCGCATTTTGTCATGATTAGGAAGCCAGAGACAAACGCAATGCACATGCACCATTTAAGGCCGCATTGCATCACAATGAGCTGGACAAACTGGTTGATGCCAGGCCGCGTTTCTGTTGTCCAGTGTTCATTGACTATTTTTATATGTGTTTGTATTTCATTTTATAGTATTGCATCTCTTTTATTATTTTATTTTCATTTGACTATATTTATTTTTTTTTTTTTTTATGTTTATTAACTTTTTTTTACGTTTTTTTTTTCTTATGACTTGTTTTTATTTGACCGGAGGCGACGAGTCGCAGTCCCACAACTTTTGATCTTCGTGAAATTGTATGAGGACCAGCTCATAGGTAACAATACTGCCGGCGACCTATAAGACAAACATAAAATAAAAGTATCCAATTAATGCCACTTGTTAGCTGACAGTTGTGCCATGTGCAAGTTGCCACAAATCAATCCAACAACGTTCCAACACTCACAGCTAAAAATAGCTTCCTGGTAATTGAGAAAAACTTGAGACCAGTGAGCGCGATATGATCAGTGGATAGCTCGCTGGCAAAGCGCGACACCTCCCCATGATAGGCTTCTGGTGGCACCAGTCTCAGCAATAGCAGCGGTTTACGTGCCTGATCATTGATCGATGATACAAATAGCATAACGGCTATCGATCGGCTGATCAGGAACGAAAGTGAGAAGTAAAAGTAAATACTGTGCACAGCTGAAGGCATTTTTCTATTGAAGAAATTAAGATGTTTAGGAATTAAATTAAGCACATATGTTAAGCTAAATAAACCAAATAAATTCAGTTCATTCTTTAGCTTCGTGTGGTACTTACGTCATGCTCTTCCATAGCTGCATGCATACAAAATATAAATTGCTGCCAAAGGATATTAACATTAGGCTGGATATAGCATTATCCACATCCTGTATGAGTTCCACAATAGATAGATAACGGGTGCGAGCGTACGTCCAAAATGTCTCTGACATGGGCTGAAACTGAAATCTTGCAGTATCTTTAAGGATTTAAAGGTTTCATTTACCTGTTCAACCAAACGCTGTAGATGACGCGTAAGACGTGCCAATAGTTCACTGAGACCAATTCCAATAAATATTAAAAATATATCCACAAAGCTCCAGCCAAATGTGACAAGCACACCCTGAAACTTGCCCAACCAGCCCAGCCAATTGCTATATGGAAACACATAGAAGAGCTGTAAGGTGGCACCATACAAATATGATTCAATCGGATCCTTGCGCATGGGACAATCATTATTGTAGACTGCTGATAGTATGCTAAGCAAGTGCTCTACTGCAGGTACACAGGAAACATTGTAAAAAAGGATATACAATATAATAAAACTTTGAATATACACAACTGAGTGAGAGCACCATCAGAGTGAAGGCAACGCGTTGTATGCGCCGTGCCAGGTAATTTCGCTGCAGGCGATTTTCATAGCGTGGCAACAGTTGCTCGACGCTTGACCAACGACGCATTAATGCTGGCCAGTGACGTGCCAGTAGTAGAAATCGATACGATACCAATAAAACGCTCACATGAAATACAAGTGGCTCTAGAATCAATTAGTAAACAATTACAGAAATTCATTCGGATTAGTTACCCATATTGCCGACATTGAGCATATTATGTGCTGCCATATTAAAGCTAAATAGCGTATCCAGAGTCGTTGTGCATATACATATGATGCTGTACCAGGTTCGCCAGCAATGCCATTGAAACTCTAATCCTGCAGTCGAAGCAGCACAAATACCGCAGACAGGCATTAGACTAAAACATTGAGCTACGACAAGCACTTGTATTTGGTGAGGGGGAAAATAAGGATATAGATTTATGCATATGCATGTAATAAAAAGCTGTTGCTCACCTGGCGCTATTGCCTCATGGAAGCTGCCATTATGCAAAAAGTTGCCACATTTCCCACGTCTCTGCTTTGCTGACATTTACATAAAGATAGAAAAAAAAAACGAGAAAGTTTCGTGCAAAAGGAGGACACTCACCTCGCCAATGTGCATTGTGGTGTTGCAATTGCTTTAGCCACAACAACCCACGTTGCTTAAGCTGTTGCAACATACGACGATGATCCTGTATGCGGCGTGTTCGTCCTCGCACAGAAAACATGGCAACATGACTAAAAATACGTTACTTTTTGTTACACTTTAACTGTAGTCATATTATCCTATCCGATTATCATATTGTCAGCGACATGCACTGCTATAATTAATATAATTATCCGCACAGTACAAATTTAAATTTAATTTTAAAATAAAATTTACATGTCTAAGAAAAATTCATAACAAATTTCTTTCAGCATTACGTCTCTATGGTATGATGAATTTGTCAACGATCTGGCAGCACATGTTATATAACTGTAAATATCATATTTAAATATACGCGCCAGACTATTAAACATTAAATGTTAAATTGTTAACATTGATTAATTGTTTATCTTTTACATTTTGTTGTATATTCTTATGTGTTAATATATATTAGCTAACATGGATAAAAGTAGTTTAATACAGTGACAGCAGGTATAAGTAATTAATTAGCTATAAATTAATTATATAATTAAATGAATTATTTTAAAATCTTGGCGCCTACATTTGAAATGTTACTTATCCATCTGTGATCTGCGATCAAATTGGTAAATTTTTATGCAATTGTTATGGTTCTGATACCATAGTACCGTCAACCATTAGGAATTTTGTTTTTGCGCATGCAAATTATATCCGTGTTTGGATTATTGTATGATTAGTGGATAATGGCGAGGATATTTGCTCAACACACCTCAAAGCAAACACAAGGAGTAAATAAATGTATATACACATATACAAACTAATACATATATATATATATATATATATATACTTATAACTAGTGAATGTTTTCACTTAGTTATCAGTTTCAAAAAATCGACAGGTGTCTGACAGTGTTTACTATTAATCCAAATAATCCAAACAGATTAACTAATTATTTTATGTACGATTGTATGTACACTGTGAGACTTGAATTTTTATTCATGAAGTGTAGACAGTAGCCTGTAAAGTGTATTAGGTCGTTAAATGAGATTTGCCTGGATTCCGGGTTTCACTTTAATATGTTGACTTAACCAGCATAAATAATTTTCACAATTTTATTTCGCTAGCGTTGGATGCCAGGGGAATGTTTGTTGTCGTTTGGTTTGCTTAAAGTGAACCACGCAGATTGCATGCAACTTGTTGCATCAGCTTTAAGTTGTTGCGATTAGTAAAAAAAAAAAAAAGAAAAAAAAAATGTAACAAAAAAACGTGTTTAAATCAGTTCAGTTAAAAGCTTAGTAATTACCTAATTTTGCATAATTCTTAAAGTTGCTTAATTATATCATATTTTATTTGGCGTTTTGACCTTATTATCGATGACAACATTAGGCAGAAAGTGAATTTATATTTTGAATGCTGCTTAACTGGATTTTTGATTTGAAATCGAATGTGGTGCACATTTCATTGACTGTTTTATTTTTGTTGTTGTTGTATTAATTGCGCTGAGCTAGATTACAATAACTGATGTTGCAGATAAAACTAGTTTTAGTTTCATCAGGATGAGGAGGATATACTCAACTGGTTTTTGATATAATAAAATATATAAATGCACATTTTATGTTGGGTTATAATCTAGTTTATAATAAAGTAACCAACATTTTTTTTTTAATTTTATTACAGGATTATGTGTATAGACTTGAAATTTTAACGGCAGTGGCATGCTCTTATGTTGATTTTATTTCCGTTAACTGTTAAACTTTCATAAATCGCTTTCAAGGGGACAATTTATATAAAAAAAAAATTGCCAGACTGTTAAAATACGTTAATTCTCTTGTTTTTTAAATTTTATAAATATGCTCAAAATGGAACTGTTAAAAAAACAGATTTAACATAGAGTTTTCATAAATTCTATGCTGGTCACCCTTAAATGATATCGATCGTAACTTAGGGCTAACACTGTTCAACAAGCAGCTTAACATTAACATAACTAATATAAACGTTAACATTCATCATTTGTTGTTGTTTCGCCGCCAGATTCAGACGTGACTTTTTTTTGTTTTGTTTTAAAGAACATTTCAAAATACAAAATCATCTTTTGTACGTTGTGATAGTGACAGTGGCGACCGTTATTTACTATATTTATTATTGAACAAAACAAAATCTCTAATTGATCTCACTATCTAAATAAATGTGTCAAATTTTATAATTAATTTATCAAATCAATAATGCCCAATTCGTATTAACAATTTCAATTTCGTATGACATTGATATCAATGTACTTGTTATGCTTAGCATATCAAAATGCAATTACAATACGTTAATATACAGTGGTGTGATCTTTAAATTTTTTATACTATCCGCACAGCTGCATCTAACAGTTAACCGCTTGACGGGTAAGCAAAAAAAATAAAAGAAGAAAAAAAGTATAAGTTAAAACCAAAAACCAGTTAATAATAACTAATAAACTGTAAGTGTATGAGTGTGTGGAAGTGTGTGCTTAATTCTTTAGAGTGTGTGTTGTATTTCCTTTTGCTCATGTGTGTGTGTGTGTGTGTGTGTGTGCATATGTGGCTTCAAAATATAATTTGAAACATTGCGCATGCTGCTGCTGTTTCTGTTGTTGTAGCTGTTGGTTCCATGATAAAGAACAAACGGCTGTTCTGCCTGCATTGCAACGGCATTCATTTTTGCTGCTACCCACCCTCCCTCTCTTTGTACTCAAACTGACTGTCGCTCTCTTTCGCACAGACAACCAAAACGTAGGCAGCAGAGATCAAGCATCAGCGGCTACAGCAGCTAATACAACACACATACTTACAAAACATACAGAACTGTCGCACACACATGCGTACAAATGAGACTTTTATCGTGCTCCCCCAATAACAACAACAACAGCAAATACAACCAAAACGAATTCACATTCATCTTTTCTTCTTTTTTTCGTTGTTGTTTTCGTCTTTCAATTTTTTTTTTTTTTTTTTTTGCTTATTTATTTAACTTTGCTGTATAAATTCTCCTGCTCCTGCAGCAAGTGTGAGTTTCATAGCTGTCACCCTGTGTGTGTGCAACATATCTTCTGTTCTGTTGTTTTGTTTACATAGAGGGTCTGTCCCTTGTCCCTGTTGGTACCAAACAACAGCAGCAGCTGATGTTCATGGTAATAATGATCACAACAACAACAACAACAAACAATGTTAAAGATGATGATGATCATGTTAGTGGATGATTCACTCGGCTTGACACGAAAACAGTCAAATGCAATGGCCCTAAAGCTCGACTCATTCACAAAGCAAAAAATTAAAATAAACTAAAAAAAGCAAGCAAAAATAAATAACAAGGAAAACCCGTTAGTCATACGACAATTCCACAGTGTTATGCATAATTTATGCATATTATTTAAATAATTTGTATATAGAAAAAAGTGTATAAATTTTATTTAAAAATCAAAATGCAAAATTCGCTTAAACTTAACACTTTTGGCTCGGCTTAAATTTTTTTTTTTTTGTGATTAGTCAGCGAAACTTTTTTTGTTTCTTTTCGTTTATTTGTTTTCTTTTGCTTAAGAGCATTAAAAAAAAAAGCTAAACAAAAACAAAAAATAGAAAAAACAGATATAAGGTTCAACTTTCTATATGTATATATATATATATATATATATAAAAGTATATAAAGGTATATACTAGGTGTGGTAAAAAGTTCGTGGCGATTGAAGTGATCGTTAAACAGAGACTTAAACTAATAAACTCTTAAACTATGAGTAATCAACTTTTTAGTACAAAATACTTAACTTAAAGTAATAAATAATTGTAGCTAGTATTATATACAATTATTAGTTAATATAACTAAATGCTGATTTAGTTTTGGAATAGATATATTAGCTTGACTTAGAAGCAATTGTTAGTACTATAATTAACTGTAAATAATAAGTATAGTTAGAAAGTAACAGCTCTATTCGTATAACTTTCTACAGTATATTAACTGATTCAGGTTAAATAAAGAAACAAAAAAATGCTGATCAGTTTGTATATTTTATTTATTGATCGATCGGTCGATAAGTCTTCACAAATATTGAAATTTAATATACGAAAATAAAAAAGATTCCCATGAGAAACAGATAAGTTCTTTGTAAAGAGATTGAATCGAAAAGTTTATGTTACGCATTGCCGTTATCTTTATACTATACTATAGTAACTATTTGTGCGACCCTCGTGCGTAAGCAGGCACCCCAATAAGACAAATATCTTATACAATCCTGACCCTCTGTTCAAGGGGAATGTTCTTTTGTATCCATGCATAAACGAGCTTCAGCTTATCTTCCCCCTTCCACACCGTTTATCACAAGCCCCACTTATTTGTATCTCTGTGCGTGTGTGCGGGTGGTGTGTTGTGTGTGTGGGGGGGGGGGGGTTGGTTGTATATGTAGGGGTGGGTAAGAGTCATTCATATACAAAAAAAAAAAAGCATTTTGTGCATATTCAGATTTAAAATTTTTGTGTCAATTGAAAGGAAAAAAAAACAAACAGAAAACACAAACAGAAAGAAAGACAACAATAACAACAACATTAATAAAATGTGCAGGCACTTAAATAGATACAACTATATAGACGACTAGCTGATACCCTACACTATGAGCTAGGCGTATATAAAAAGATATATAACTTAAAGATCATTTGAACATAGTTTAAGATCGAACTTTGACTTTATATATAGGTATATATAAGCTTGTTTATATATGGATTTAAACAAAGCATAAAGCCATAGTTATATATGATATATATGACATATATATGCTGATTCTAAGTTCAGTGATCTTACTGATCTTTCAAGCAAAAGTTTAGCATAAACATTTCTAGATTTGTAAGAAAGATATATTTATTTATGAAGCTTGAAAACATTTTGAATTTTAAGAAGGCAGACAGACACGAGCAAAGGATAAGATCATTTGCCTTATTGTTGCTATACACGAATATATATAGATATATAGTATTGTATATATGGATATATAGTATAAAAGGCAAGCAAATCGTTTGTATGCAATATTTGCATAGGGTATGAACTTCATATATGAAGAGCAGCACAAACAGACAACAAGAACAACAACAATCAGCCCGCACACACACATAATACACACACACACACACACACACACACACACACACACACACATGAATGCAACGCACACACATGTTGCATGAAAGCAGACCGCATTTTACCCCGTAACCAAAACAGAGTCCAAAACTATACTATATAACCCCATAAAAGCATGAACGTAGGGGGAAATTATGTGTAAAAAGGGGGAGCTGAAGTGGGTTGGGTAGGGTCGGCAACGGGGTACCGGAAACTGCGTTAAATGCGTAACAAGGCGCTTTTTAATTTAACCAATCCAAAAAAAAAAAAAAAAAATAATAATAAAATAAATAAAAACAAAATTATAAATGAAATTGTTTGTATGCAAAAGAGTTGACGACGATTTTGTTGATAAAATTGTATATTATCTGATTGAATGAAAGAGATAAATATATATACACATATACATACATACACACATACATACAAATATATATATATATATATATATGTATATATTTATATAGAAAGGGAAAATTTACTGGGCTTAATTGAAAAATTTTCAGAGCTCCCGCAACATTTTTTTTTCTTCTTATTGAAATTTTTTAATTCAAATTTTTGTTTTTTTTTTTTTATTGAGGCACGTTGCAACATTTCGTTGTGAAGTGGCGCGTTGCAAGGTTCTCTTTAAGCTTTAACTTATATTTAAAATAATAAATTAATATATATTATAATTATAATTTGTTTAAATTGTTTGTTTAAAACTTGTTTTAAGGTGCGTGCAGATTTTTCTCTTGCTCTGCTGCTCTTTCACTTTCTCTTTCACTGTCTGCAGCTTATCATCCTTTTTGTGACTGTATATATATATATATTTATGAATGTGTAGTGTGTGTGTGTGTGTGTGTGTGTGTTTATGTTATTTTCTTACTTTTATTTTGAATTGGTCATAAAAATTTATATATATAAAAGAAAAGTATCAGAAGTGGAGCTGCTGCTGCTGATAGCCTTAACATTCGTCAGGGTGATTCAAGACTTATCACAAAAAGCATTTAAAAATTACATTACAAATGTATAAGAAGAGGAGAAGTAGATGTTGATAACAAAATTACCATTAAGTAATCCATTATCAGTTCTTTTTCTTATACATACAAACATATATATAACATATATATAATATATAAAAGGATATTTGGCCCAAAAGATATTATTTTGAATTATTCAATGTGGAAAATTCTTACGATTTTCTTTCTTGATTGTTTTCATTGTTTGGCAAAGTTCATTGCTAAAGTGTCACCTTAAAGTTGCTTTTTATGTGAATCCAATTGTAGTTCATAATAAAGGATAATATCAGCAGTAGATTAAGTGTTATATAAGGATCTATAGAGTTGAGTATTTTGAGCTGACAATAAACTAGGCCAAGTCGAGAATATATTGATATAAAGTTAAAGGATTCATTAGGTGAAATATACAAGTCTTCACATATTCAAAGATTCCATTGTGTAGAGTCTGCAGGCATCCAATTATCCCGACATTCTCTTATCCAAACTGCAAATCTTTATATAACCAACTTGACTGCTTTTCAGTTAAAGCAAACGTTATCCAATGGCTTTAAACAAAAAGGATGCTTGTCACAAAAAAAGATACTTTAAGCAAAATAAGTAAAATGGGAAATTAAAATTAAATTCTAGCTTATCAAAAGATATATAATCTTGATCAGCAGCAAGAAAAGAATTCATCAAACTTTAGGCTTCATTCTTTTAATTTGTTGTGGATAAACTAAATTGTGTGTGCATAAAAAACAGCCGATAAATATAATACATATAATAAAAATAATTGAAATAAGTGCATAAAAAAAGTGCGGATAACAATGAACGGATAAAATTGAGTAGCTGCAAATGAGATAAATGTTCTGTGTAGAAATTGTTCAGATAATTAAGATATCAATCAAATATTGATTTTAATGATATTCTAGAAGTATTACCAAAAGAGCAGTAAATGTCTTATAGAGTATTAATCATTATACAATACATAATGAAGCATACTGTAGGGTATCTAAAGTGTCATTCAAACTCTCTTTATCGAAACTCTTTATCTCTTTATCCAAATTCTCTTTAGAGCAAAGGTAAAGTATGCAGAGAACTTATTGTAGAGTATAAAGTTGCATGGTAAAGTGTTGTAGGATGTTAATAAGCTTTAAGTTAGTGACTGTAGGGTGAAAGGATGTTGCTAAGGATCAATTACTAGTTATCAATCATTTCTAGGGTATTGTTAGTAGGTGTGTTTGGGTAGTTTAGAGATGGTTTAGAGCGTATCTAAAGCCGCTTCGAAATTGCTTTGACTTATTCTAACACTTTTTAGGATAATCAAAATGCTCTATAGAAGTACTTTAGGGTATTTAAAGTATATTATAGATTATAGAAATTTAAGTTCCGAGTGCTATATCATTGACTATTTATGACTTTTTCATTATTTAATTGTTTGTTTAAAATGCTATAAAAATTGTTTAATTGGTTATTCCGCTTTGTTCAATAATTATTTCCATATTATTATATTATATATTTATATATTATATTTGATTTCAATTGTATTATTCATTGTCAAGACTTAACAATTATTTTTATTGTTTTTCTTTGCTATTCCTATTCGCAATTTATAGCATGGATGCCCCCACACAATCTATATACCCGCATTCCGCAACGCTTTTTGCTGCAATCAGTGCCTGTGTTTTTGTTGTTATTGGAGTGTTTGGTAAGTCGAATCATCTTTATACAATACTTTTATTCTTTTATCCAAACAATCTTTTATTTATTATTTTATCCGTTTTATTCTATATACATTTCCATGACCATCTTTTCAAACATTCTAATGTCTTTACCATTCCAATCTTTTATCCGGCTCGCTATTTACTTTACTCTACTATTCTGAAACTTCATCTTTTAACATTCCTCCTTCAATATTCATTTTTCCATTCATTCGTTTGTTTTCATTTATCTTTTATATTTCTATTCATTTATTCACTTCATTACACACTCCACTATGCATTCCCTTATCCATTCTCTTATCCAATCCATTATATATTTTATTAAATTACTCAGTATAATGTTTTTTTCTATCCACTCTCTTATGCAATACTTTATCCATTTCTCTATATTCATTTCCTTATTCTTCTATATTCAATTATACATTTTTCTTGTGTTTATGCCTTTATCCATTCTTCCTTCAAATCGTCTATTCATTTCTTTATCAATTCTCAATTCCTTTAATCAATTCCTCTATGTTAAATCATATATTTTTCCAAATTATTTTGCCAATATCTTCTCTATCCATTCCGGATAGATTGCTTTATCCAATTCCCATGCATTTCCTTATATCTAACTTGAACCATTATCCTATTCATTTCTACAATAATTGCCCTATCCGTATCCATATTTCCTTTTAATATCTTATCCTCTACATCTACCTTTATCCACTACTTTTATCCAGTGCCTTGAATGTTTTATTTATATATTTTATATATTATTTTAGGCAATTTGATAACATTGCTGGCGCTGCTAAAGAGTCCAACGATACGGGAACATGCAACAACAGCTTTTGTTATATCACTTAGCATATCGGATCTATTATTTTGCTCCTTCAGTTTGCCATTGACGGCGGTGCGTTTCTTTCAGGAGGTGCGTAAAAATATAGAGAGATAGATAGATAGAGAGAGAGAGAGACTAACTAATTACTAATTAAAATGATATTCTATTTTTATTTTTCAATTCGATAGAGTTGGACATTTGGAAGCACTTTATGTAAAATATTTCCAGTCATCTTCTATGGCAATGTGGCTATTTCATTGCTTAGCATGGTGGGCATAACACTAAATAGGTAGCATCAATATATTGTCTAATCAATAACAGATTTATAATGGAAAACTTATATTCCTTATATAGATATATACTCATTGCTTGCCATAGTAGATACTCACAGATTTATAAGCCAAAATTTATAACGCTGCAGCTGTTGTTCGTTTGGCTTATATCCTTTTTATTATTGGTAAGTGTGGCATGAATATCTGTCGATTGTTATGTTATTAACTGGTTTTCATTCGTTTTATGCCTTTAGCTGCCACCCATATTGGGTATTTGGGGTGAAATGGGTCTGGATGAGGCGACATTTTCATGTACAATACTCAAAAAGGAGGGTAAATCGATAAAGAAAACAATATTTTTGATTGGTTTTCTTTTGCCCTGTTTGGTTATTATTATATCATATTCCTGCATTTATATAACCGTTTTGCATCAGAAGAAGAAGATACGTAATCATGATAATTTTCAAATTGGTGCCGCAACTGCTGGCGGTAAAACAGCATCAGCATCAGGTTCATATGTAACCACAACAAGTACACGAAAGGCTCGTGAGGATAATCGTTTAACTGTGATGATGGTTACCATATTCTTATGCTTCCTCATCTGTTTTCTGCCCCTAATGCTGGCCAATGTGGTGGACGATGAGCGTAAGACATCCTATCCCTGGCTGCATATCATTGCCTCAGTTATGGCCTGGGCATCCAGTGTCATTAATCCAATTATCTATGCGGCCAGCAATCGTAATTACAGGTAATGTATAACAATATCTTCATATATATATATATATATATATATTTGTATATATTAATTATGTTTTCCTTTTATAGAGTCGCGTATTATAAGATATTTGCATTGCTTAAGTTCTGGGGTGAACCATTGTCACCGATGCCAAGTAGAAACTATCACCAAAGCAAAAACTCAAAGGAATTATCCGGCGTTATCCGTAGCACGCCATTGTTTCATGCTGTTCAAAAGAATAGCATTAACCAAATGTGCCAAACATATTCAGTATGAGTCTGTTCGAATAATCGAATATTGCAATACACTTTATTTACTTATTAATATTACTTATAAATATTATAATTTTTTTTCTAGTTTATGTATATTAATTATATTCGAGAGCACATAAGTATACAAATCATACAAACAAATATATATATATGCATATATATATATATATATAGAAAATATTATATTGACGATAAATCAAAGGCAAAAAAATCTTGTTTTTATTTTAAACAAAACTCAATTCTTTTCAAACTGCATTCAATTGCCGCAAGCAGTCGACAAAACGGTATTCCAAGCTAAACACTACAAACTCTATGAAGCACAGCAAGCAGTGCACTAACGATTAAAGTTGTATACATTTGTGTAGTCTACATTGCACAGTTTTGGATGAACTGTAAATTGTAAAAACTTGGTGAAGGAAATTTAACGGAAAGGTAACAAATAAAACTAATTTCTTATTGAATTAGTTTTTCTTCTGATGTTTTTTTCTTTAAGCAATACTATTCATATGCAGCAAGTTTTATTTAGTCTCAGACGACGTAAACAAAACCAATATATATGAATAGTGACAATAATGTCGTGAATAACATTTAAATTGAATATACTCTACTTTGCATACAACAGGGCTGAAGTTTTCATGTTGTTCGGAAAATCGTGTAGAAGACTGAACAAAAAGTTTTAAACTGTGTTCGTTTGCTGTTCAATATAATATACTAAAATATAATTTTATTTATAGTTTTAAGCACACTGAAGACTCTACTGCTTTGCATTCCATTAGCAAAAGCAAGCACCGCGTGGTCATTGTTCAAGCGGTTATCGGTTGTAGTGTCTACGCTTTGCTTGCAGTTTGCATTCAGTTGGCGATAGTAAGCAGTTCAGTAAGCGGTTGACTTTCATTCGGTTAATCTATTGCAATGCAAAATGTTGCTCTACTTTATCACACCATGCAAGGAGTAAAAAAAAAGTGGCCATTTTTTAAATATAAAACTTTTTATTTTATTTTCAATATGGGAGTAAATTTATTTACCAATACCAATTGGAGATCTTCGTAGTTTCTGGTTGGAAAAGTCGTAGTTGGAAAGTTACTTTTAATTGTTTTTATACATTTTTTAAGCCACGCGATATATGCATCTGATATATTGTAGCAAATATATTTACATATAAATATAATATATATATATATATATATATGTTATATGGAAATAAATAAAAGATAATTAATTAGTTTCTAAAGATATATTTTAATCGTTACGTAAAATTTTTAAAAGGTGTCAAAATGTTTTTTTTAGCTCTTTTTCATTCTTTTTGACGCACACCAAACACAGTTAATCTTCAACTGTTAAACAAACAATTGTTAATCGAGTTTGCATAAAGGAGAACAAATATGTATCTATATGAATATATATATATACATATATATATACATATACATACATATATGTATAGATTTGTATGTTGGTTTAAGTTAAGATCGCAACGGTCATATAAAGTAATTTTTTTCATCTTCTCTGTGCCAATATTTGTGTGTTGGTGTATATAGCTATATATATATATATATATGTGAGTGTGTGTGTTTCTATGTGTATTGCAGAAATCTAAATAGACGTAGTATCTAAAGGATTATCGTCAGAGCAATGAATTGGACTTTCAGTATCGTCAACTTCGGTAAAAACTTTTAGAATCTTCTGGACTAGCGGATGGTTAGCATCTTTATTCTCTTCGCAAATACTCTTCACTAGATATAGCTTTGATATATAGAAATCACGTTCTTGTCTGGTCTTTTCCAAATCTTCTAAACGTTTTTCAATATCCAATGATTTAATTGCGATACCTTTTGATTGATGATGTGATGATGGTTCGCTAACAAAGGTACGTGCTCTAACTGGATGTGCTATATAGTTGGCACGCACATGATTTAATTGTGGCTTGCTTTGGCTAGAGGTGCGACTTGCTCCAAATCCCATAGTAGCGCCATCGCGCATAGCTAATGCATCGTATACCGTAGTCCGACTATTGGCATTAAAAAATTTTCGAAACCATTGTAAAAATTCAAAATTACAGTGTGCTTAAAACTATAAATAAAATTATATTTTAGTATATTATATTGAACAGCAAACGAACACAGTTTAAAACTTTTTGTTCAGTCTTCTACACGATTTTCCGAACAACATGAAAACTTCAGCCCTGTTGTATGCAAAGTAGAGTATATTCAATTTAAATGTTATTCACGACATTATTGTCACTATTCATATATATTGGTTTTGTTTACGTCGTCTGAGACTAAATAAAACTTGCTGCATATGAATAGTATTGCTTAAAGAAAAAAACATCAGAAGAAAAACTAATTCAATAAGAAATTAGTTTTATTTGTTACCTTTCCGTTAAATTTCCTTCACCAAGTTTTTACAATTTACAGTTCATCCAAAACTGTGCAATGTAGACTACACAAATGTATACAACTTTAATCGTTAGTGCACTGCTTGCTGTGCTTCATAGAGTTTGTAGTGTTTAGCTTGGAATACCGTTTTGTCGACTGCTTGCGGCAATTGAATGCAGTTTGAAAAGAATTGAGTTTTGTTTAAAATAAAAACAAGATTTTTTTGCCTTTGATTTATCGTCAATATAATATTTTCTATATATATATATATATGCATATATATATATTTGTTTGTATGATTTGTATACTTATGTGCTCTCGAATATAATTAATATACATAAACTAGAAAAAAAATTATAATATTTATAAGTAATATTAATAAGTAAATAAAGTGTATTGCAATATTCGATTATTCGAACAGACTCATACTGAATATGTTTGGCACATTTGGTTAATGCTATTCTTTTGAACAGCATGAAACAATGGCGTGCTACGGATAACGCCGGATAATTCCTTTGAGTTTTTGCTTTGGTGATAGTTTCTACTTGGCATCGGCGACAATGGTTCACCCCAGAACTTAAGCAATGCAAATATCTTATAATACGCGACTCTATAAAAGGAAAACATAATTAATATATACAAATATATATATATATATATATATATGAAGATATTGTTATACATTACCTGTAATTACGATTGCTGGCCGCATAGATAATTGGATTAATGACACTGGATGCCCAGGCCATAACTGAGGCAATGATATGCAGCCAGGGATAGGATGTCTTACGCTCATCGTCCACCACATTGGCCAGCATTAGGGGCAGAAAACAGATGAGGAAGCATAAGAATATGGTAACCATCATCACAGTTAAACGATTATCCTCACGAGCCTTTCGTGTACTTGTTGTGGTTACATATGAACCTGATGCTGATGCTGTTTTACCGCCAGCAGTTGCGGCACCAATTTGAAAATTATCATGATTACGTATCTTCTTCTTCTGATGCAAAACGGTTATATAAATGCAGGAATATGATATAATAATAACCAAACAGGGCAAAAGAAAACCAATCAAAAATATTGTTTTCTTTATCGATTTACCCTCCTTTTTGAGTATTGTACATGAAAATGTCGCCTCATCCAGACCCATTTCACCCCAAATACCCAATATGGGTGGCAGCTAAAGGCATAAAACGAATGAAAACCAGTTAATAACATAACAATCGACAGATATTCATGCCACACTTACCAATAATAAAAAGGATATAAGCCAAACGAACAGCAGCTGCAGCGTTATAAATTTTGGCTTATAAATCTGTGAGTATCTACTATGGCAAGCAATGAGTATATATCTATATAAGGAATATAAGTTTTCCATTATAAATCTGTTATTGATTAGACAATATATTGATGCTACCTATTTAGTGTTATGCCCACCATGCTAAGCAATGAAATAGCCACATTGCCATAGAAGATGACTGGAAATATTTTACATAAAGTGCTTCCAAATGTCCAACTCTATCGAATTGAAAAATAAAAGTAGAATATCATTTTAATTAGTAATTAGTTAATCAGTCTCTCTCTCTCTCTATCTATCTATCTCTCTATATTTTTACGCACCTCCTGAAAGAAACGCACCGCCGTCAATGGCAAACTGAAGGAGCAAAATAATAGATCCGATATGCTAAGTGATATAACAAAAGCTGTTGTTGCATGTTCCCGTATCGTTGGACTCTTTAGCAGCGCCAGCAATGTTATCAAATTGCCTAAAATAATATATAAAATATATAAATAAAACATTCAAGGCACTGGATAAAAGTAGTGGATAAAGGTAGATGTAGAGGATAAGATATTAAAAGGAAATATGGATACGGATAGGGCAATTATTGTAGAAATGAATAGGATAATGGTTCAAGTTAGATATAAGGAAATGCATGGGAATTGGATAAAGCAATCTATCCGGAATGGATAGAGAAGATATTGGCAAAATAATTTGGAAAAATATATGATTTAACATAGAGGAATTGATTAAAGGAATTGAGAATTGATAAAGAAATGAATAGACGATTTGAAGGAAGAATGGATAAAGGCATAAACACAAGAAAAATGTATAATTGAATATAGAAGAATAAGGAAATGAATATAGAGAAATGGATAAAGTATTGCATAAGAGAGTGGATAGAAAAAAACATTATACTGAGTAATTTAATAAAATATATAATGGATTGGATAAGAGAATGGATAAGGGAATGCATAGTGGAGTGTGTAATGAAGTGAATAAATGAATAGAAATATAAAAGATAAATGAAAACAAACGAATGAATGGAAAAATGAATATTGAAGGAGGAATGTTAAAAGATGAAGTTTCAGAATAGTAGAGTAAAGTAAATAGCGAGCCGGATAAAAGATTGGAATGGTAAAGACATTAGAATGTTTGAAAAGATGGTCATGGAAATGTATATAGAATAAAACGGATAAAATAATAAATAAAAGATTGTTTGGATAAAAGAATAAAAGTATTGTATAAAGATGATTCGACTTACCAAACACTCCAATAACAACAAAAACACAGGCACTGATTGCAGCAAAAAGCGTTGCGGAATGCGGGTATATAGATTGTGTGGGGGCATCCATGCTATAAATTGCGAATAGGAATAGCAAAGAAAAACAATAAAAATAATTGTTAAGTCTTGACAATGAATAATACAATTGAAATCAAATATAATATATAAATATATAATATAATAATATGGAAATAATTATTGAACAAAGCGGAATAACCAATTAAACAATTTTTATAGCATTTTAAACAAACAATTAAATAATGAAAAAGTCATAAATAGTCAATGATATAGCACTCGGAACTTAAATTTCTATAATCTATAATATACTTTAAATACCCTAAAGTACTTCTATAGAGCATTTTGATTATCCTAAAAAGTGTTAGAATAAGTCAAAGCAATTTCGAAGCGGCTTTAGATACGCTCTAAACCATCTCTAAACTACCCAAACACACCTACTAACAATACCCTAGAAATGATTGATAACTAGTAATTGATCCTTAGCAACATCCTTTCACCCTACAGTCACTAACTTAAAGCTTATTAACATCCTACAACACTTTACCATGCAACTTTATACTCTACAATAAGTTCTCTGCATACTTTACCTTTGCTCTAAAGAGAATTTGGATAAAGAGATAAAGAGTTTCGATAAAGAGAGTTTGAATGACACTTTAGATACCCTACAGTATGCTTCATTATGTATTGTATAATGATTAATACTCTATAAGACATTTACTGCTCTTTTGGTAATACTTCTAGAATATCATTAAAATCAATATTTGATTGATATCTTAATTATCTGAACAATTTCTACACAGAACATTTATCTCATTTGCAGCTACTCAATTTTATCCGTTCATTGTTATCCGCACTTTTTTTATGCACTTATTTCAATTATTTTTATTATATGTATTATATTTATCGGCTGTTTTTTATGCACACACAATTTAGTTTATCCACAACAAATTAAAAGAATGAAGCCTAAAGTTTGATGAATTCTTTTCTTGCTGCTGATCAAGATTATATATCTTTTGATTAGCTAGAATTTAATTTTAATTTCCCATTTTACTTATTTTGCTTAAAGTATCTTTTTTTGTGACAAGCATCCTTTTTGTTTAAAGGATCCTAATAGCCATTGGATAACGTTTGCTTTAACTGAAAAGCAGTCAAGTTGGTTATATAAAGATTTGCAGTTTGGATAAGAGAATGTCGGGATAATTGGATGCCTGCAGACTCTACACAATGGAATCTTTGAATATGTGAAGACTTGTATATTTCACCTAATGAATCCTTTAACTTTATATCAATATATTCTCGACTTGGCCTAGTTTATTGTCAGCTCAAAATACTCAACTCTATAGATCCTTATATAACACTTAATCTACTGCTGATATTATCCTTTATTATGAACTACAATTGGATTCACATAAAAAGCAACTTTAAGGTGACACTTTAGCAATGAACTTTGCCAAACAATGAAAACAATCAAGAAAGAAAATCGTAAGAATTTTCCACGTTGAATAATTCAAAATAATATCTTTTGGGCCAAATATCCTTTTATATATTATATATATGTTATATATATGTTTGTATGTATAAGAAAAAGAACTGATAATGGATCACTTAATGGTAATTTTGTTATCAACATCTACTTCTCCTCTTCTTATACATTTGTAATGTAATTTTTAAATGCTTTTTGTGATAAGTCTTGAATCACCCTGACGAATGTTAAGGCTATCAGCAGCAGCAGCTCCACTTCTGATACTTTTCTTTTATATATATAAATTTTTATGACCAATTCAAAATAAAAGTAAGAAAATAACATAAACACACACACACACACACACACACATACACATTCATAAATATATATATATATACAGTCACAAAAAGGATGATAAGCTGCAGACAGTGAAAGAGAAAGTGAAAGAGCAGCAGAGCAAGAGAAAAATCTGCACGCACCTTAAAACAAGTTTTAAACAAACAATTTAAACAAATTATAATTATAATATATATTAATTTATTATTTTAAAT
>JBAMBS010001877.1:0-96577 GCA_037044455.1 Zygothrica quintamaculata
CTACAATACCCCCCGGGCCCATAACGTCACTTTTGCTGATCTATAACTTCCGAGATTTTTGATCAATCTTACTCAGATTCACAACATCGATCAAGACTGGTCTTATTATGATGTGTACCAAAAATAAATTTGATCGGTTGAAAATTGTGCTTAGTAATCGATTTTTTCGAATTGCGGTGGTCAGGGGAGGAAATTGAAAAATCAAAAACAAACTTGTACAGCGGACGAACATAACGAATCTAGATTTCAAGTTTGGTTGCTCTAGCTCTTATAGTCTCTGAGAAACAGGCGTTCATACGGAAGGACGGACGGATGGTCGGACGGACGGACGGACGGACGGACGGACAGACAGACGGACAGGGCTAGATGAACTCGTCTTGTCGTCCTGATTCAGAATATATATACTTTATGGGGTCTCCGATGATTATTTCTATGTGTTACATACTTTTGGATTTTGCATATTTCCAATAGCTCCGCTTTGCTCTTTTTTTGAAAAAAAGGCAAAGGGGCTAATGACAATTTTTCCATTTAAATTATCCCTAATTCTGCCAATTTTGGTCAGATTTTAAAAATATAAACTTTTTTAGAGTCCTGGGATTTATTCCTGTTGAATGCAATTGGTTTTTATTGAAATTTAAGTCATTGAAAATTTTTGCAATTTTTCCAGTGTTACCCCTTGACAAAATTGGAAAAAGATGAAAAAAGATTTAATTTTGATTCTATGTCAATTTTTGATGTCAAACGTTAGTAGTGCTTGTTACGACTCCAGAAAGGTATAAAAGGTTATAATTGGTGAAGAATTTTTAAAGATATAGCGTTTCCAATCACGTGTTTTTATCATTTTTTATCAAAACTTTTCATTTATTTTTTTTTCGAGAAAAAAATTACAATTTTTAGCCCCTTTGCCTTTTTTGTAAAAAAAGAGCAAAGCGGAGCTATTGGAAATGTGCAAAATCCAAAAGTATGTAACAGATAAAAATAATCATCGGAGACCCCATAAAGTATATATATTCTTAGTCAGGACGACAAGACGAGTCGATCTAGCCATGTCCGTCTGTCCGTCCGTCTGTCCGTGCGTATGAACGCCTGTTTTTCAAAGACTGTAAAAGCTATAGCAACCAAATTTGAAATCTAGATTTATCATTTTCGTACGCTGTACAAGTTTGTTTTTGATTTTTCAAATTCCTCCCCTGACCCCCGCAATTCGAAAAAATCGATTATTTAGCACAATTTTCAACCGATCAAATTTATTTTTGGTACACATCATAATTATACCACTCTTAAACCATCTTCTGAATCTGGGTAAGATTGATCAAAAATCTCGGAAGTTATAGATCAGCAAAAGTGGCGTTTTGGGCCCCGGGGGGTATAGTAGTGCGCGCAAAATAAAAGCTAGAGCAACGAAATTTAGAACGTAGATTTGTTATGTTCGTGCGCTATACGAGTTTGCTTTAGATTTTTCAATTTCCTCCCCTGACCACCGAAAAATCGATTTTCAGATACAATTTTCAACCGATCAAATTTCTTTTACGCACACATATTAAGTATTTTATATACCATTTTTCATCTACGTTGTGAATTTCGTTAAAATTGAACAATAAACACGGAAGTTATACAACATTAAGTACCACGCTATAGAGCGTGGGGGTAAAAGGTGCGCGCGATGGCTAAGTACGTGCAGAACTGTCTGTATGTATGAGTATGTGTGTGTATAGCTGTATATGTAGGCAAAGGGGGCTCGTAGGTGGGTTCACTCGACTACAGAGCTCTTACTTATTTCAGTAGCAGTAGCAGTAGCAATAGCACGCAAAATGAAACCGACGGCAGTTTTTTAAACCCTATTTTATACACTAAATAACCTCAGTATTTGGGAATATGGTTACCTCCACAATTACCACACTATTTGGTGATAAGTTTTTCTTCATTGAATGAAGAGTCGTGTAGTTCTCAACATGCTTTACATACAAGGTTAAGCGTACAGTAGGCTCATAACAATTTGCACACTGTAACGGTCAATTCCGTATACGTGGCTCATCAAAAGTGATTCTACGTTACAGTAGAAAGTGTAATAGATGGGATGCACTTCCCATCTCTTTAGTTGGTATATGTAGAATTTTCGGTTCTTATCATTAAGAAACTTGGTTAGCACTCTGTAGTTTTTTTCAGTTTTGGTTTGAACTTTGGTGTCCTTCAGAAAATATCTGAAATTTTTTTTCGAATCAGGTCACTTACCATTATATAACAGTGAGAAAAGCTTCGATGCTCTTTAAAAAAATAGTAGGCAAATGAGAGTACAGAAGCTGTTCCCTCTGTTATATGTTAGTAACTGCTATGGCAATTTACTGATATGTTGCTCTGTTTAAATATATCGTCTGCGAAAAATCTAATTTGCTTCTTTACAATGGATGTATTGCAATTTATTTTAGGTATGTTTTTTTGTTTTTAGCCCCTTTGCCTTTTTATAATAAAGAAGCAAAGCGGAGCTATTGGAAATATGCAAAATCCAAAAGTATGTAACACAGAAATAATCATCAGAGACCCCATAAAGTATATATATTCTTAATCAGGACGACAAACGAGTCGATCTAGCCCTGTCCGTCTGTCCGTCCGTATGGACGCCTGTTTCTCAGAGACTATAAGAGCTACAGCAACCAAATTTTAAACTTAGATTTGTTAATTGCGTACGCTATACCAGTTTGTTTTAGATTTTTAAATTTCTTTCCTGACCTCTGCAATTCGAAAAAAAAACGATTATTTAGTACAATTTTCAGCCGATCAAATAATTCAAATTTCTTATATAATATATATTATGTGAAGCATTCTTGATATACGTTGTAAATTTCGTTAAGATTAAGCAATAAACACGGAAGTTGCAGAACATTAGGTATCGCGCAATAGAGCGCGGGGGCTAAAAGGCTTAAAGTACGTGCAGAACTGTGTGTATGTGTTTGTTTGGCTGTATATGTAGACAAAGGGGCTCTCGTAGTCGGGTACACTCGACTACAGACTTCTTACTTGTTTAATTTTTATTTCGTTTGAATATAGTGATACGAAACAGTCTGTATGGAGTCTGTATGACTGGAGTGGCAGAGACAATTACTTGCTTAGCAGAAGTATCTGTTGTTGTCAATGCAGTTGGGCGAGTGGTTGTTACTGTTGCTGTTGTTGTTGCAATAGCACTCATGGAGATGAATTTAAAGACAGACGGATGTACAGCAGATGGACAGACAGTAGACGGACATGGCTCGATCAACTCGTTTCGTCGTCCAGGTCAAGATTATATACATTAAATGATTTTTTCTACCTGATTGCACAACCTGTTTAAAGCAAAAAAATAGTTTCGGGTTTTTAATAGACATATTCAAACAGTTCTATCAAATAAAATCTACTATTCGCGGTGCATTTAATCGCTCTGCTATTTTTCTGGACGTGGCCCAAGCCTTTGACAGAGTTTTCCGAGATGGATTATTATACAAAAGAAAAACAAGTAAGAAGCCTGTAGTCGAGTGTACCCGACAACTAAAGCCCCTTTGCCTACATATACAGCTATACACACACATACTCATACATACACACAGTTTTTCACGTACTTGGCCATTGCGCGCACCTTTTAGCCCCCCACGCACTAAGCGCGGTACTTATTGTTGTATAACTTCCGTGCTTTTTTTTTCCAATCTTAAATTTACAACGTAGATTAGGAATGGTCTAATTAATCTATGTGCAAATATAAATTTAATCGGTTAAAAATTGTGCTTTATAATCGATTTTTTCTATTTGCGGGGGTCAGAAGAGGAAATTCGAAAATCCATAACAAATTTGTATAGCGTACTAACATAGCAAATCAATATTCCAAATTTCGTTGCTCTAGCTCTTATTTTGCGTACACTACTATACCCCGTTGGGCCCAATAACGCCACTTTTGATAATGTATAACTTCCGATTTTTTTGATCAATCTTTCCCAGATTCACAAAATGGATCAAGAATGGTCTAATTATGATGTGTGCCAAAATAAATTTGATCGGTTGAAAATTGTGCTTAATAAGCGTTTTTTCGAATTGCGGGGTTCAGGGGAAGAAATTTAAAAATCTAAAATAAACTCGTTTAGCGTACAAACATACCAAATCTAGATTTCAAATTTGGTTACTCTATCTCTTATATTCTCTGAGAAACACGCTATGCTTCTTTTTTACAAATAGGCGAAGGGGGTAACAATTAAGAAAACTGTAAACGACTGTACCCGACTACGAAAGTCCCTTTGCCTATAGCCATAGACATACACACAGTTGTACACGTACTTTAATCCATTGCGCGCGCCTGTTAGCCCCCCGCGCTCAACAGCCTGATACTTAATTTGGTATAACTTCCGTGTTTATTGTTCAATCTTAACGAAATTCACAACGTAGATTAAAAGTGGTGGGGTCTCAGATGATTATTTCTATCTGTTCTTTTCTTTACATACTTACTTTTCGGCTTTGCACAAAGCCATTAGTTCCCTTTTCATCTCTTTCAAGGCAAGGGACTAACAACGTTACCTACACACCAATCTTTAAGGGTTTTACTTTTAGAAGAGACATCCTTTACACAGCGGACATCTCTACAGGGGCTACATTTGCTGACTACTCCGCGATCCTCAGTCGTAAACTCAAAAAAGACCAGACTGCCCTTCCCTTAAGTAACGTATTTTTAAACAGACACCTAACCTGGCATATCTACCACCATCAAACCGTAAGATATACAAAGAAATCATCAGTATTGCTTCATTAGTTGACGGTGATCTGTAAATGTTAGTAAAACATGCCGATGGTTCCGATCTATTTGTCAATACTACGTGCTTAAAATCTGCTAATAATGCTCTCACCAATTCTTTGCCGTTTTCTCCCTATTACTCATCTCTAGCCATCGCATAGCACCGTCTCTCCTCTTTCTTCTGCTGCTTCCTGCTCCTTCCGTCTTACCGTGGACGGCTCTGTGAAGTCTTATCACTAACAAGCAGACCAAATCACTCAAAAGTCTTTGATTACAACAACAATAACAAACGACGAGACCACCGCTATTAACAAACATAAAATATATATAATTTTTTCCAAAATGTTTTTTTTACAATTATTCAATGGAATGTAAATGGAATATTAAATAACTGTAATAATTAAAGTTTTTTATATTTGCAAGAAACTCACTTGCCCTATAATTCCAAAAACTTTATCTGCACCAATGCATACACTGGATATTTTTACAACAAATCCGAAAATACCACGGCCAAACAGGGAATCGACATTCTCATTAAACACCATATCCGTCTTTCCCACAAGGTACCTAGCTCCACCATACTCTGCTCTTCTATACATATGCCTTCTGAGCCACCAAATGCATCCGTTTAGCCGCAAACTGCAGCATCCCCCAAACCAAAAGCATTAGTCACAAAGAAGGGCTCCATGGTGGAACGGAACTCTTAAAAAATTCTCTAAAAAAAAATTGAAGAAATGAGAAAGAAATACTGTGTCTTAAAATACAAAAAAAGACAAGTAAGAAGTCTATAGTCGAGTGTACCCGACAACTAAAGCCCCTTTGCCAACATATACAGCCATACACACACATACTCATACATACAGACAGTTCTGCACGTACTTAGCCATTGCACGCACCTTTTAGCCCCCTACGCTCTATAGCGCGGTACTTAATAATGTATAACTTCCGTGTTTATTGTTCAATTTTAACGAAATTCACAACATAGATGAAGAATGGTCTACTTAATATGTGTGCGTAAAAGAAATTTGATCGGTTAAAAATTGTATCTGAAAATCGATTTTTTCAAATTGCGGGGGTCAAGGAAGGAAATTCGAAAATCTAAAATAAAATCGTATAGCGTAAGATTATAACGAATCTAGATTCCAAATTTCGTTGCTCTAGCTATTGTTTTGCGCGCACTACTATACCCCCACGGGCACAATAATGCTTTTGATGATGTATAACTTCCGAGTTTTTAGATCAGTCTTACCCAGATTCACAACATGGATCAAGAATGGTCTTAATACGATGTGTGCCAAAAATAAATTTGATCAGTTGAAAATTGTGCTTAATAATCGTTTTTTTCGAATGGTGGTGGTCAGGGGAGGAAGTTCAAAAATCAAAAACAAACTCGTATAACCTACGAACATAACGAATCTAGATTTGGTTGCTCTAGCTCTGATAGTCTCTGAGAAACAGGCGTTCATACAGACGGACAGTAGGACAGACAGACAGACGGACAGACGGACGGACCGACAGACGGACAGACAGACTGAGAGGGCTAGATCGACTCGTCTTGTCGTCCTGATTCAGAATACATATACTTTATGGGGTCTCCGATGATTATTTCTTTGTGCTACATACTTTTGGATTTTGCACATTTCCAATAGCTCCGCTTTGTTTCTTTTTTACTGAAAGGCAAAGAGGCTAAAAATTAAATCTTCAAAAAAGAAGTGTTATTGGCCAAAAGAGAATTTCGAAAATATTTCACATCCAGAATTTCTCCACTCCCCCCATCAAAAAAAGTACGCCCGGAGTTTTTTCTTCCCCTCACAAGATAGCGGATGTGCTATCCCGTTCTACCTTATCTTCCGACACTAATTTTTAACTACTTTGTCTTTTGAAAAAAGAGCAAAGCGAAACTAATGGATTTGTGCAAAATCGAAAAGTAGTGGGTAAGGGGAGAAAATTTTCAAATCAAATACAAAAGCGTAAAGCGTACGGGCATAACGAATCTTAATTTAAGTTTTGGTTGCTCCAGCTCTTACAGTCTCTGAAAAACTGGTGTTAATACAGACGAACGGACAGACAGAAGAGATGGCTAGATCGACTCGTCTTGTCGTCCTGAGTAAGAATATATATACTTTATGGGGTCTCCGATGATTATTTTTATCTGTTAAATTCTTTTCAATTTTGCACATTTCCATTAGCTCCCTTTTTCCTTTTTTCAAAAGTCAAAGGCGTTAAAAAAAACAAGAAAGAAATCTGTAGTCGAGTAGCCCGAATCTTAACAAGATTCACAACATAGATCAAGTATTGCCTATCTATTATGTGTGCCAAAAAGAATTTCGATTGGTTGAAAGTTCTGCCTAATAATCGTTTTTAGCCCGTTTGCCTTTTTGTAAAAAAAGAGCAAAGCGGAGCTATTGGAAATGTGCAAAATCCAAAAGTATGTAACACATAGAAATAATCATCGGAGACCCCATAAAGTATATATATTCTGAATCAGGACGACAAGACGAGTTCATCTAGCCCTGTCCGTCTGTCTGTCTGTCCGTCTGTCCGTCTGTCCGTCCGTCCGTCTGTCCGTCTGTCCGTCTGTCCGTCTGTCCGTCTGTATGAACGCCTGTTTCTCAGAGACTATAAGAGCTAGAGCAACCAAACTTGAAATCTAGATTCGTTATGTTCGTAGGTTATACGAGTTTGTTTTTGATTTTTGAATTTCCTCCCCTGACCCCCGCAAATCGAAAAAAACGATGATTAAGCACAATTTTCAACCGATCAAATTTATTTTTGGCACACATCATAATTAGACCATTCTTGATCGATGTTGTAAATCTGGGTAAGATTGATCAAAAATCTCGGAAGTTATAGATCATCAAAAGTGGCGTTTTGGGCCCCGGGGAGGTATAATAGCGCGCGCAAAATAAGAGCTAGAGCAACGAAATTTGGAACGTAGATTCGTTATGTTCGTACGCTATACGAGTTTGTTTTTGATTTATGTATTTCCTCCCCTGACCCCCGCAATTCGAAAAAAACGATTATTAAGCACAATTTTCAACCGATCAAATTTATTTTTGGAACAAATCATAATTAGACCATTCTTGATCGATGTTGTAAATCTGGGTAAGATTGATCAAAAATCTCGGAAGTTATAGATCATCAAAAGTGGCGTTATGGGCCCCGGGGGGGGGTATAATAGCGCACGCAAAATAAGAGCTACAGCAACGAAATTTGGCATCTAGATTCGTTATGTTCGTACGCTATACAAGTTTGTTTTGGATTTTTCAATTTCCTCCCCTGACCCCCGCAAATCGAAAAAAACGATTATTAAGCACAATTTTCAACTGATCAAATTTATTTTTGGCACACATCATAATTAGACCATTCTTGATCGATATTGTGAATCTGGGTAAGATTGGTCAAAAATCTCGGAAGTTATACATCAACAAATGTGGCGTTATGGGCCCCGGGGGGGTATAGTAGCGCGCGCAAAATAAGAGCTACAGCAACAAAATTTGGAACGTAGATTTTTTATGTTCGTACGCTATACGAGTTTGTTTTTGATTTTTCAATTTCCTCCCCTGACCCCCGCAAATCGAAAAAAACGATTATAAGGTACAATTATTAGCCGATAAGATTTCTTTTTCGCACACATATTAAGTAGACCATTCTTCATCTACGTTGTGAGTTTCGTTAAAATTGAACGAAAAACACGGAAGTTATACAACAATAAGTACCGCGCTGTAGAGCGTGGGGGGCTGAAAGGCGCGCGCAATGGCCAAGTACGTGCAGAACTGTGTGTATGTATGAGTATGTGTGTATGGCTGTATATGTAGGCAAAGGGGCTCTCGTAGTCGGGTACACTCGACTACAGACTTCTTACTTGTTTCGTATTGCAGGGGTCACGGGCCAAAAATTAAAAAAGTTCACTTTGATGTATTTAATCGAAACCCAATTTGTTGATTATAAATTATAAACTAAACGATCCATATATATAACTGAACACGTTACTAACTGTTCAAAACCACAATTTATTATTTGAGTTAAAGCTGATCAACTTACGATCTACACTTAATCTAAACTTATATTCTATAGGATTGTCATTCTCGTCAGATGCAACGGTTTTTCATAACAAGCTGCCTGTTGTGATACTATCATAGACGTGCACATTAATGTTATGTTTTTTAATGTTTTGGTGCAAGTCTATCATCGAATTTTCGATGTTTTTTTTGGGTGTATTGTTTGTTGATGTGCATGTTTCTGACCGCATGAGCTGGATATAGTGTAGAAATAAAGACTGACAGCCTGACTCTGCGTAGACGTCAACAGGTGTACGTTTTGGATCACCAAATGCTCGTGGGTTAGCTGGGTGTGTCCAATGCGCAAGCGGATGAAAGAGGTGCAAGCTCGTTTATCCAACAATGAAGGGAGTATCAATTTTGAGCAGTTGGCGCTTATTCTGCGGTAGCGACTTGAGACATTTTTTCCTCCCAAATGTGGTGCCTGACAAGCTTGTGCATATCATTGTTGTTGAGGACGGTGAAGAGTAGTGTTTTCGATTTTCCAACATCGTTTGCAGCTTTGTCAGCGGCTTCGTTTCCAAGGATCCCTTAGTGACTTAGCACCCAGAAAACAGTTATTTTTTTAAGATGATGAGATTTAATTCTTCGGATATCCCCGATTGTAGGGTTCAAGTGATCTGGGTTTTGGATAGCCGAGATAACCGATAAGCTGTCGGTGCAGATAACATGAGATCCAGATTTGTTGGCAGCAATTCGGCAGGCTTTTAAAATTGCGAACGCTTCTGCCGTAAATGTGGAGCAGTAATTAGAGAAAGATCCCCCGATGAGCAATTTGTTACTACCGTCGACAACCTCAAAAGTGGTTGAGGTAGTAGTTTTCGAGCCATCTGAAGACATCCAATGGTTTGTTCCGAGGCTAGACTTTTCACTTAGGTATCGGGCGAGGAATTTCGTGCTGGTGAGCATTTGTATATTTTGAGCTTAGAAATTTTATGATATTTGAATGGGTTTTAGCTGTTTTCTTAAATAAACGAGATTTATTTTGGGGTAGTTTTTTTTAGCCCCTTTGCCATAGAAAATAGCAAAGCGGAGCTAATGGAAATGTGCAAAGTCCAAAAGTATGTAATAGATTGAAATAATCATTGGAGACCCCATAAAGTATATTTATTTTTGATCAGGACGACAAGACGAGTCGATTTTACCATGTCCGTCTGTCTGTATATCCGTCCGTCTGTCCGTCCTTCCTTCCGTATGAACAACTGTTTCTCAGAGACTATAAGAGCTAAAGCAACCAAATTTAAAACCTATATTTGTTATATTCGTACGCTGTACAAGTTTGTTTTAGATTTTTGAATTTCATCCCGTGCACACGGAATTATTAAGAACTGTGTGTGTCTGTAGACAAATGGACTGTCGTAGTCGGGTACACTGGACTACACATTTCTTACTTGTTTTACTTGATTTTGTATTTATTTATTATTCAGAAATATTATTCAGGACTAGAACACAACTATTATAATAGGCATCTCAAACTAGTCAGTATTCGGGTGTTGGAGAACTGAAAGATAGTTTTCATGACTATGTCATAAAAAACATGAGGGGCTTGACGTAAAAGGCTTTATTTTTTCACTTTCAAGCATAAACCCATCTTTAAGGGTGGTGGATTTCTCTTTAGAATTTACATTTTGTCTTCAGCTGTAATGGGATAAGATCTATCTCTATCTCTATCTCTCAATTGTCTATTTGTTAGCCCCTTTGCCTTTTTGTAAAAAAGAGCAAAGCGGAGCTATTGGAAATATGCAAAATCCAAAAGTATGTAACACATAGAAATAATCATCGGAGAACCCATAAAGTATATATATTCTGAATCAGGACGACAAGACGAGTCAATCTAGCCATGTCCGTCTGTCCGTCTGTCCGTCCGCCCGTCTGTCCGTCCGTCCGTCCGTCCGCTTGTCCGTCTGTCCATCTTTATGAACGTCTGTTTCTCAGAGACTGTAGGAGCTAGAGCAACCAAATTTTAAACCTAGATTTATCATTGTCGTACGCTGTACAAGTTTGTTTTTGATTTTTAAATTTCCAGCCCTGACCCACGCAACTCAAAAAAATCGATTATTAAGCACAATTTTCAACCGATCAAATTTTCTTTTAGTACACATCATAATTAGACCATTCTTGATCTATGTTGTGAATCTAAGTAAGATTGATCAAAAATCTCGGAAGTTATGCATCATCAAAAGTGGTGTTACGGGCTACGGGGGGGTATAGTAGTGCGTGCAAAATAAGATCTAGAGCAACGCAATTTGGAACGTAGATTTGTTATGTTCATACGCTATACGAGTTTGTTTTAGATTTTCAAATTTCCTCCCCTGACCCCCGCAATTTGAAAAAATCGATTATAAGGTACAATTTTAACCGATCAAATTTCTTTTTGGCACAAATATTAAGTAGAATATTTTTCATCTACGTTGTAAATTTCGTTAAAATTGAACAATAAACACGGAAGTTATACAACATTAAGTACCGCGCTATACTGCGTGGGAGGCTTAAAGGTGCGCGCAATGGCTAAGTACGTGCAGAACTGTCTGTATGTATGAGTATGTGTGCGTATGGCTGTATATGTAGGTAAAGGGGCTCTCATAGTCGGGTACACTCGACTACAGACTTCTTACTTGTTTTTGTTAAATTTTTCTAATCGCTAGCCAATAGTTTTGCGAGCTAAGCAGGTAACTATGAAAGGTTATCCAATGATTTGTCTTAGCTCTTTTTGATTGCCAGTAAATCGTGGACGAACAAGTCGGACATGTTCCGCAAAGCGGATTGATTAAGGCGGCATTTTAATTCCTTATACGCCAGAAAACTTCTGTATTTTGCTGTATGGTTATCTCCACAGTTACCACACTTCTTGGTGTTGGAGTCATCCCTATTAAATGAGCAACTTGCAGAGTCGTGGAGCCCCTACGTCTTCTACATACAGGCCGAAGCGTGCAATAGGACCTTGTATGGCCGTACTGTGGACAGTTTGCTCACTGTACAGGTCCACTTCTTTTATGTGGCTCTTCTACCGTGTAGAAAATGCAGTTCTTAGATGGGATGTATTTCGTATTACTTAAGTGAATATGTCTCCGGTTCAAGTTCGACTTTGAACATAGGTTGCGGTTACCTGCATTGAAGCCCAGCTTCTTCAATATTTGTGTTATATTACCAGGTTTTACATATATTTCAGTACCTTTAAAAACCACTTGCTGACCTTTGCTGCTTTTGAGTTGGTATGTATAAAAGTTTCGGTTGTTGTCTGCTTGGTCGGCATTTTGTAGGTTTCTTCCGTTTTGTTTTGCACTTTGGTCTCGTGATTGGTTTCTTTAGCTAGTAGAACAACGTGAAAGTTATCTTTCCCAATTAGTACCAATAATTTGCAGAAAAGGGCATTAGAGCCTTGAATCAATCCCTAACTAGCGTGTTGCTTCTTATTGGAATTGATTAAGGAATTCAGGGTTAGCTACCACATTTTAGTGGCACTGTGCTCGGCGTTTTGCACGACTTGAGAAGAATCATAAGAAAAGTTAATGTTGTTACGTTGCATACACAGACGGCGTTCGTCCTGGTCACGTTGATGCACAGACCTAATGTTGTTTGAATCATTGTTTATAGTTCATTTATTCAAATAATATATTTTTGGCCTCTTTGCCTTTAAAGAAAGGCTAAAAAAGAGATTATGGAAATGTGCAAAACTGAAAACTATGTAACAGGTAGAAATAATTATCTGAGATAATATATATAATTGATCAGGACGACTAGCCGAGTCGATCTAGCCTTGTCTGTCTGTCCGTCCGTCTGTATGAACGCCTGTTTCACAGAGACTAGTTTCATTATATTCGTATATTATACGAGTTTGTGTTAGATTTTTGAATTTCTTCCCCAGACCCCCGCAAAAAAAATTTTTTTTTGGCACACATTATATTATGTTTGGTAATGACATACCGGTTTCTTTATTGATTTCTGACGATTATTTTAACATAGTTACTATTGTCCGATTTAAGTGCTATATGCACCGTTGTCTTCGATTATTTGCTGCCATTTTAATGGTAATTTGTATATGCCTCCTCTGAAGAAGTCTTTGTCTCTATTGGCAAAAAACTCGGCAATTCGATTATCACAAGTTTCCTTTGAACTCAATTTCTGCCCATCGAAAAAATTTTGCATGGCCAAAAACAGATGGTAATCGCTTGGGGCAATGTCCGGACTATAAGGTGGATGCATTAAAACTTCCCAACCAAGCTCCCGTAGCTTGTGACGAGTCACCAAAGATGTATGGGGCCTGGCGTTGTCATGCTAGAACACAATGCCCTTACGATTCACCATGGCTGGCCGCTTCTGTTCAAGTGCAATCTTCAATCGCTCTAGTTGTTGACAGTAGAGGTCAGAATTGAAGGCTTGGCCATAAGGCAGCACTTCATAATGGATAATTCCTCTGATATCCCAGCATACACTCAGCAAAACCTTCCGAGTTGTCAATCCTGGCTTTGTCACCGTTTGAGCCGACTCACCGTGCTTCGACCAGGATCTTTTACGCTTGGTGTTGTCATATGTGATCCATTTTTCATCGCCAGTAACCAACCGATCCAGAAATGAGTCCAGTTTATTACGGTGCATTAGATATACGCAGATTGAGACACGGTCCAAAAGGTTGTTTTGAGATAACTCATGAGGCACCCATACATCGAGCTTTTTTGACAACTTGTTCGACTTCAAATGCCTATGGACGGTTTCCGTGCTTAGTTGGAGCTCCTCAGCGATGCTTCTAATAGTCACATGACGATCTCGATCCACTATTTCCATGATTTTATCCGTATCAACGGTCACTGGTCGTCCGGCGGGCTTGGGTGTTTCGGTTACAAAATTACCACTTCGGAATCGCCTGAACCACTGTTCTGCAGTTTGAACGGAAAGTTTGTTGTCTCCTAAGACAGAAATAATCTGTCTGCGAGATTCCGCAGCAGTTTTTCCTTGTGCGAAATAAAATTTCAAAATTGCGCGAATTTCAGCGTTTGTGAAATCCATTTCGATCGATTGTAATTTTTAAGCGCGGAAACTGATGTAAACAAACTATACGTCATGTAAAAGGTGTTGCCATGACCTATCCAACGATATGCGTTGCCAGATACGATTCCATGTGACTTCACAAGCGAAGCGCGAAATTTGAATGCAAAAACCGGTATGTCATTACTAAGCAACCTAATACTCAAACAATTCTTAATCTACGTGGTGAGTTTCATAAAGATTAAAATAAATAAGAAACACGGTAGTTATTTAACATTTAATGCCGTGTTATGAAGCGCGGGGGGCTCAAAAGCCGAGTGCAACAGCTCAAAGTGCGTGTATATCTGTGAATGTAGGTAAAGGGGCTCTCGTAGTCCGATATACTCGACTACAGATGTCTTACTTGTTTATTTTTATTTAATTTGTGATCCATTTTTATTCCACAAGAAAGAAACACGTCTGCACACGCCGACGAATCAAAGCTATTGAACAAATTTATATAAATAATTTTACTTTATGTCTAATTTGTTCATACATTCCTCATTATTCTGATATTTAAGCTTATTCTGAATATCTGTTCTTCATCCGTTCTAGCTTGTACGATCTTTCCAGTAATGGCAACTTGCTTATTTTTGGCAATGTCAATCTACCAAATGTGCCTCGTCGCACATTATCCCCTCTTTTATGTTGTGTCATCACTCACATTAAATGAATTTGTTAAGTGTATCTTGGATCTATCTGTGTATTAGGTTAATTCTGTTCGAAATTGTAATGGGCGTTAACTTGTGACAATAGACTACAGATATATTCTTATCATTCCATTCTAGAAATGTACTCTTTAAATAGCATATACTCGAAGAGTTAAGTCGAGATGTTTTAAAAAAAAAATGTAGTTTTGTAAAATTTAATTTACTTCTTTCTAAAACTAACTGGTCTTAATTATTCGCTTGTAATGTGTTAAAATAACTATCTAAGACGACACTGTAAAGTATATATATATATATAAGTATATATATTTTGATCAAGACGATTTAGCAAGTCGATTTAGCTCTCAGAGACTATTAGAGCTAGAGCAACCAAACTTAGAATCTTGAGTCCTTATTTTCAACGCTATACGTGTTTATTTTAGATAATTGAATTTTCTTCCCTGACCAAAACATACATATTTGACACAACTCTCATCAGACTGAACTTTTGTACATTCTTTATACTTATTGTGAATTTTGTGAATTTTAATAATATTGAATAAAATATACGGAAGTTATTTTAGATAAAATATAGCCTTATGCAGCGCAAGGGCTAAAAGTCGAGCTCAACATCTTATAGTGCTTATAAAAAATTTGTAACAGGTAGAAATAATCATCTCACACCCTAAAAACTTTATATATACTTGATCAAGACTAAAAACTATATAGACTGATCAGTGTAACACCCAAGGAACTAACAAAAATCTAATCCTTTACTCTCTGATTAACATAACCAGTAAATCGTGGACGAACAAATCGGACATGTTCCGCAAAGCGGACTATCCACATGATGGAGCCTACAAAAATATCCTCTAAAGTCCATCTGTCCATGTTTCCTTTTTCTGCTTGTTTAAGACCACCGCTGTTGACAATGTTCCAGGGTGATCCAACACTTTTCTAGTGGAGTGCTTTTGGAGTTGTTCGACTCTACCGCTAGGAGAGGCCTGCCAGCACCAGCACTGCAACTTTGGATACTGTACGGAAGGCGCTACAAGCCTACCCAAAGATCTTCGTTTCCATGGCGGTGGCCTAGATCGTTTTCGCATTTATTATTACAGACCTGACTATTTTCATTATCAGCTCCATTGGCAAGGATTTACAATGCGCCCATAAGTCTTCTGTGTGCTGTTGCTACTTTGTCAACAGCATTTTATATAGGGACATATTTAAGGACACCCCTAAGCGATAGTCTATATATGTTTAGTCAGATCTGCAGAACGCAGTTTTTGCGGTTGGTCTTTAGTCTCAGGGCGTAGGAAATGGTTTAACAGGACAGGAGCAAAGTCGATTAAATCAGGCAGTTTAATTGGTTCTGTTGCCCAGTATATAGGTAGTCCCGTGGTAGTGAAGTCTAGTTTGTTACTTTCTTTTGTGATTGCGTTATACAGCTGTTTACCCTTAGGGGGCATGACCCGAGATACCCAGTGTGTGTGTGCTTGTACTTATAGAAGTACTCCATCTACTTTTGGGAGGTGCACACTTGTTGATTAAGGCGGCATTTTAATTCCTTATACGCCAGAAAACTTCTGTATTTTGCTGTATGGTTATCTCCACAGTTACCACACTTCTTGGTGTTGGAGTCATCCCTATTAAATGAGCAACTTGCAGAGTCGTGGAGCCCCTACGTCTTCTACATACAGGCCGAAGCTTGCAATAGGACCTTGTATGGCCGTACTGTGGACAGTTTGCTCACTGTACAGGTCCACTTCTTTTATGTGGCTCTTCTACCGTGTAGAAAATGCAGTTCTTAGATGGGATGTATTTCGTATTACTTAAGTGAATATGTCTCCGGTTCAAGTTCGACTTTGAACATAGGTTGCGGTTACCTGCATTGAAGCCCAGCTTCTTCAATATTTGTGTTATATTACCAGGTTTTACATATATTTCAGTACCTTTAAAAACCACTTGCTGACCTTTGCTGCTTTTGAGTTGGTATGTATAAAAGTTTCGGTTGTTGTCTGCTTGGTCGGCATTTTGTAGGTTTCTTCCGTTTTGTTTTGCACTTTGGTCTCGTGATTGGTTTCTTTAGCTAGTAGAACAACGTGAAAGTTATCTTTCCCAATTAGTACCAATAATTTGCAGAAAAGGGCATTAGAGCCTTGAATCAATCCCTAACTAGCGTGTTGCTTCTTATTGGAATTGATTAAGGAATTCAGGGTTAGCTACCACATTTTAGTGGCACTGTGCTCGGCGTTTTGCACGACTTGAGAAGAATCATAAGAAAAGTTAATGTTGTTACGTTGCATACACAGACGGCGTTCGTCCTGGTCACGTTGATGCACAGACCTAATGTTGTTTGAATCATTGTTTATAGTTCATTTATTCAAATAATATATTTTTGGCCTCTTTGCCTTTAAAGAAAGGCTAAAAAAGAGATTATGGAAATGTGCAAAACTGAAAACTATGTAACAGGTAGAAATAATTATCTGAGATAATATATATAATTGATCAGGACGACTAGCCGAGTCGATCTAGCCTTGTCTGTCTGTCCGTCCGTCTGTATGAACGCCTGTTTCACAGAGACTAGTTTCATTATATTCGTATATTATACGAGTTTGTGTTAGATTTTTGAATTTCTTCCCCAGACCCCCGCAAAAAAAATTTTTTTTTGGCACACATTATATTATGTTTGGTAATGACATACCGGTTTCTTTATTGATTTCTGACGATTATTTTAACATAGTTACTATTGTCCGATTTAAGTGCTATATGCACCGTTGTCTTCGATTATTTGCTGCCATTTTAATGGTAATTTGTATATGCCTCCTCTGAAGAAGTCTTTGTCTCTATTGGCAAAAAACTCGGCAATTCGATTATCACAAGTTTCCTTTGAACTCAATTTCTGCCCATCGAAAAAATTTTGCATGGCCAAAAACAGATGGTAATCGCTTGGGGCAATGTCCGGACTATAAGGTGGATGCATTAAAACTTCCCAACCAAGCTCCCGTAGCTTGTGACGAGTCACCAAAGATGTATGGGGCCTGGCGTTGTCATGCTAGAACACAATGCCCTTACGATTCACCATGGCTGGCCGCTTCTGTTCAAATGCAATCTTCAATCGCTCTAGTTGTTGACAGTAGAGGTCAGAATTGAAGGCTTGGCCATAAGGCAGCACTTCATAATGGATAATTCCTCTGATATCCCAGCATACACTCAGCAAAACCTTCCGAGTTGTCAATCCTGGCTTTGTCACCGTTTGAGCCGACTCACCGTGCTTCGACCAGGATCTTTTACGCTTGGTGTTGTCATATGTGATCCATTTTTCATCGCCAGTAACCAACCGATCCAGAAATGAGTCCAGTTTATTACGGTGCATTAGATATACGCAGATTGAGACACGGTCCAAAAGGTTGTTTTGAGATAACTCATGAGGCACCCATACATCGAGCTTTTTTGACAACTTGTTCGACTTCAAATGCCTATGGACGGTTTCCGTGCTTAGTTGGAGCTCCTCAGCGATGCTTCTAATAGTCACATGACGATCTCGATCCACTATTTCCATGATTTTATCCGTATCAACGGTCACTGGTCGTCCGGCGGGCTTGGGTGTTTCGGTTACAAAATTACCACTTCGGAATCGCCTGAACCACTGTTCTGCAGTTTGAACGGAAAGTTTGTTGTCTCCTAAGACAGAAATAATCTGTCTGCGAGATTCCGCAGCAGTTTTTCCTTGTGCGAAATAAAATTTCAAAATTGCGCGAATTTCAGTGTTTGTGAAATCCATTTCGATCGATTGTAATTTTTAAGCGCGGAAACTGATGTAAACAAACTATACGTCATGTAAAAGGTGTTGCCATGACCTATCCAACGATATGCGTTGCCAGATACGATTCCATGTGACTTCACAAGCGAAGCGCGAAATTTGAATGCAAAAACCGGTATGTCATTACTAAGCAACCTAATACTCAAACAATTCTTAATCTACGTGGTGAGTTTCATAAAGATTAAAATAAATAAGAAACACGGTAGTTATTTAACATTTAATGCCGTGTTATGAAGCGCGGGGGGCTCAAAAGCCGAGTGCAACAGCTCAAAGTGCGTGTATATCTGTGAATGTAGGTAAAGGGGCTCTCGTAGTCCGATATACTCGACTACAGATGTCTTACTTGTTTATTTTTATTTAATTTGTGATCCATTTTTATTCCACAAGAAAGAAACACGTCTGCACACGCCGACGAATCAAAGCTATTGAACAAATTTATATAAATAATTTTACTTTATGTCTAATTTGTTCATACATTCCTCATTATTCTGATATTTAAGCTTATTCTGAATATCTGTTCTTCATCCGTTCTAGCTTGTACGATCTTTCCAGTAATGGCAACTTGCTTATTTTTGGCAATGTCAATCTACCAAATGTGCCTCGTCGCACATTATCCCCTCTTTTATGTTGTGTCATCACTCACATTAAATGAATTTGTTAAGTGTATCTTGGATCTATCTGTGTATTAGGTTAATTCTGTTCGAAATTGTAATGGGCGTTAACTTGTGACAATAGACTACAGATATATTCTTATCATTCCATTCTAGAAATGTACTCTTTAAATAGCATATACTCGAAGAGTTAAGTCGAGATGTTTTAAAAAAAAAATGTAGTTTTGTAAAATTTAATTTACTTCTTTCTAAAACTAACTGGTCTTAATTATTCGCTTGTAATGTGTTAAAATAACTATCTAAGACGACACTGTAAAGTATATATATATAAATATAAGTATATATATTTTGATCAAGACGATTTAGCAAGTCGATTTAGCTCTCAGAGACTATTAGAGCTAGAGCAACCAAACTTAGAATCTTGAGTCCTTATTTTCAACGCTATACGTGTTTATTTTAGATAATTGAATTTTCTTCCCTGACCAAAACATACATATTTGACACAACTCTCATCAGACTGAACTTTTGTACATTCTTTATACTTATTGTGAATTTTGTGAATTTTAATAATATTGAATAAAATATACGGAAGTTATTTTAGATAAAATATAGCCTTATGCAGCGCAAGGGCTAAAAGTCGAGCTCAACATCTTATAGTGCTTATAAAAAATTTGTAACAGGTAGAAATAATCATCTCACACCCTAAAAACTTTATATATACTTGATCAAGACTAAAAACTATATAGACTGATCAGTGTAACACCCAAGGAACTAACAAAAATCTAATCCTTTACTCTCTGATTAACATATCTAAACAATTTTCTAAACACTTTTAGTAAATAAGAAAGCTGTAGTCGGGTGCACTGGAAATAAGAAATCTAGATTCTAAATAAGTTAGCTTTAGCTTTTATAGTCTCTGAAAAACAGGTGTTCATGCAGACCGATGAACGGACGGACAGACATCATGCTCGGCATGGCTAGATCGATTCAGCAAGTCTGGTAGAGAATATATATATTTTATGGATCTGCAGATGATTATTACAACCTTTAACATACATATCGATTTTGCACATCTCCATTAGCTCCCTTTTAGCCTTTTTTTATAGGTAAAAGGGCTAAAAACTGAGCTTATTATACTTATTATGATGAGCGATAATTACTTGTGAGGCTCTACAATATTTTGTAACTTCAACTTGCGTCTAATAGAAATTTAAAATTCTCCTTTCGTTGAATTTCATCAGATGACCTGTCTTTATCGTTGCGTGCCCACTTCCATGCAGAGGTTCTTGTTAGCTTAACTGTTTCTGCCAGTGGGCGAAGGGATTTGCTTTCCATAATGGGTGCCTGCTAATAGATGGAAATAATTCCATTAAATAGTGACGTTGTGAGAAATCTAGCTCTGATTTAGCGCTTTTGTAAATCTTTGTTTGACGTGTTTAAGGTTTAAGTTTAAAGATGGCCTAACACTTGTTTAACAGAGATGCTACTAGAAAGTTGATATGGGAGTGCCGTGTGCATTCTTTATTAAGAGTTAATTTGAAAATTTTGACTGAGATAATTTGTTTGATTGATAATTTGATGATATTGATAATTTTGCGCCTGGAGAGGATTGAAGAGAGAGAAGCCAAGGTTAAGTATGTGATTTCTTTCAACTTGATTCCTTGTTTTTTTTTTTGTCAAGTCAACGCCTCACCTCAATGAGGTTCTTCCTGGATTGCCGCCCAATACCAGTTGTGTGGCAAACTTAAGCGGGAGACGGGTTTTTTGAACCTTTATATAAGGTTTTGACGTAGGACTTGAGATTCACCCATAGAAAATACCCACTCAATAAAAGATGCTAATATTGTCTCCGTATCGAAAAAAAAGATAAGGATTTGAGGGTATGCACTTGGAATGTACTTACATTGTATAAAATACCAGATACCTTCTGAAATAACGCTGAAAATCCCTCAGTTAAATAAAAAGTCAATATTAAATATATCTCAACACAGATGTACTTATGTACCACTCTTTATTAGACCTGCTCGGTCGGCGTACATTATTCGACTGCCTAGTCTCTCTCAGCATATGAGCCTACATGTCGTGAGAGAGCGTCTCGCTCTCGATCTCATCTCCGCTCTCCGCTGCTCGTACAGGTCTTCACATCCCTTCTTTTCTTTTTAGATGAAGTTTTACGATTTTGTCTTCGTCTTGGGTCTCCCGTGTTGTTGGAGGTTCTTATGGCTCTTGTATCTCCTGGGTTGGATGTGAAGAAGTAACTGGCAAAGATAAACTGTCATCCATGGTCGGGGTCGGTGGGTTGTCGACTATCTTTTTCAAGTGGCTAACGTTCCTAGTGAACAATTTACCACCACCCGAGATCTGAACTACATTCCCTTTCCTCGTAGGTAATAGTGTCCAATGTGGGCGTTAAATTATGTGGAAATACTACGTTCTTTAAGAGGACTCTGTCTCCAACTTAAATGTCAAGCTCTTTTACCCTCCTGGTACTAACTGATGCCTCTTTCCCTTTGTGTTTCTTCAAAAGATCTCTGTCTTTCTATTCTGAGTTCACCGTTTCACCAATGAGATCCTGTATGCAAGGGATTTTGTCTCTAATAACCTTGTTGAACATCAGTTCCGTGGGTGGTGGCCCCGTGATGCCATGTTGAGTGATATTGTAAATCAATACGAATTTCTGGATATCTTGTTTGTAGCTCATGTGCAATTTTCAACCGTTTTACTAAAGATTTATTCATATTTTTGACTTCTCCATTGGCCTGGGGCCAGTACGGTGATGTTGTCAAAAGTTGGATACCATTGTTCGCACAAAAATCTTTAAGCTCGGCGCTTATGAACTGCCTGCCATTATCGGCCGTTAACGTTCCGGGAAATCCAATCTTGCAAAAATATCTTCCATTTGTTCAATAATGGTTTTGGACGTGATCGATTTGATTAACTTAATTTCCATATATCTTGGGTAATAATCAATCACCACGAGTATATTATCGCCATTAGGCAGGGGGCCCAAAGGGCTGTTGCAACACATTTCCATGGGCCCGTTGGAAACGGACGCCTTTCCATTGGGGCTGGATTTGGTGAGATCGTAACCAAAAGTCAATCTCTGCATTCTTTTACATAGTGTTCTGCATCTTTATCTAGGCATGGCCACCAAACTTTTGAACGAAGTCTTCTTTTCATTGCACTTATGCCCGGGTGTCCTTCGTGTGCGAGCTCAAGGACCGTCTCCCGAAGCCTTCGGGGTATTATCAATTTAGTTGCTCGTAATAGAATATCTCCGATAATTGAAAGCTCCAATCGAAATGGGTAATACGGACTGAACATGTTCAGGCTCCATGAGTTCCTATTAAGGCATGTCATTGCATCGAGTATTTCCTCGTCACTAGTACTCGTTTCAGAGACTTGTGATATGGTGAGCGACTTAGGTATACAAAACGATACCACGCTAAATATATGCTCCAGCCCAGTCAAACGGTTCGATGTCAGAGTTTTGTGCACAGTCTCGATAGTGAGTCGGCAATGTTCTCTTTACCAGATTTATATACTACCCGGAACTGATATGATTGTAGTCGTAGTAGCCACCTCTCGATTCTGACTGGGGGTCGTGAGGTTGGCTTAAATATGGCTTCAAGGGGCTTGTGGTCCGTTATGAGATCAAACTTCATACCAGCTAAATAATAGTAGAATTTTTCCACGCTCCATACTAATGCAAGACTCTGCTTCTCAGTCTGTGAGTATCTTTTTCTACCGGTGACAAACTCTTACTCGCGAAAGATATTATACGTGGGACTTTCGCCTCGTCAAACTGTAATAATACGGCCTCTAATGCTACCGGGCTAGCATCTGTAATTAGGCATGTTTTATCATGTAAATTAAAATATGAGAACATCGGCACTTTGGCAATTTATATTTTAATCTTTGGAATGCATCTTCTTGCTCGTCGCCCCAAACGAATACTTCGCGACTTTTTAGCAATTTCCTCAAAGGTTCAGTATTATCCGCAGGGTCTGCTACGAACTTCCCAATGTATGTGACTAAGCCCAGGAAACGGCGTGTCTCTTCTTTATCCTTCGGAGCTCTGAACCTTGTGATGACTTTTACTTTTTCCGACAAGATGTGTCCTAAAAATTTTAATCTCTGAGTTCTCATTACGCATTTCTCGTTATTTAGTAGCACGTTTTTGGCTCGGAATATGCTTTTAACAGCCTCCAGCGACTTATCATGTTCCTCCAAACTATTTCCAAATATGATGACATCATCGATGTAATTTTATGCGTTTGGACAATAACAATTCTTTTGGGCGATAACAATTCTTCCATCAACCTTTGAAAAATCTCTGGAGCTGAGTTTACTCAAAACAATAAATGCTTGTAACGGAATAGGCCACGGTGTGTAATAAATGTGGTGATCTCGCAACTACCCTCGTCCAACTCCTACTGGTGATATGCGTTCTTTAAGTCCACCCGTGAGAAATATTTGGCCCCCTGAGTCATAAACGTATGGAAAGTTGGTAATGGATAATTTTCGCGCAGTATGGCTTTGTTTGCCCGTCGCATATCTAGACATACTCGAATGTCACCATTGTCCTTCAAAGCAATTACGACGGGAGAGATCCAAGGGCTTGGACTCAACACGGGTTCAATGATATCCAGATTTATCGCTTCGTCCAGCTTATCAGTAATTTTACTCTTCAACGCGGTTGGTACTCGTCTCATGGGTTGTTGTACCGGGATTACCGACTCGTCAATGGACAGTTTAACTACGACATTGTGCCACTTGGGAAATGGAACAGCCCTCTCAACTCGAATAACGTCTAAGCACAGTTTTAGAACTTTGACTTCAACGGCCGTGTCGCGTCCCAAGACTGATTGTTTTCCCTTTCGATTACGTAGAAGGTAGTAATCAGTTCTGGATTATTTTGCACTGAAATCGGAGCTGCAAAAATCTGTAATGACTGATCTCCTACTCGAAATGGACCAGGATATTTGGAGCTATCAGTCTCAGTGACAATACCATCGGATATGGCTATCAGACTTCCATGAGCGAATGCGGCATTTATTAGCGAAATGTCCAACTTTATCAGATCTTCTGCACTTCATTTTCCCAACTACTTTCTTTGTGTCCTTTTTTCCCGCATCTTCCGCATTCGAAGCCCACACTCCGCTGTACTATTCTGTTAATGCCGGTTGACTTGTCCTGGCGGGTCATAGACTGTGTCTGTTTGTTCACCAGTTCGTCTATATTGCAGATTGCTATCATCTCCTCTAATGTGAATTCCTGTTCCAGTAGTTTCTTCTTCAATTCTAATGGAGCCCACGCATGAATGATATTGTCCTTTAAACAGATCTCCTTGATCTGTTCTTTAGTTTCACCGAAAGAACATTTAACTATTTGACTGGGCAGCCTCGTTAGAAACTCGGTGAACCCCTCTCCATCTAACGGCATCATGATTCTAAACAAGTGTCGTTCAAAAACGGAGTTCCGCTGCAGCGAAAAATATTGGTTCAGCTTGGTGATAAGAGGTGTGAATACATAATTCTTTGCCTGCTCGTCAAACGGAATTAAGGCCCCTGGAATGTTGTACACCACAGCTTGTAGCTGGGGTCCGCCGAGATGCAGGAGCTTGTTCCTCTTCTTATAGACGGAGGTGATCTCTTCAGAGTCTATATATATATTAAATGCGCGCAACCACGCCTCCCACTCTGTCCGCCATAGCGCTTTGTCTATTGACTGGCACAGAATAGGTTTCAGGTCCGTCATGATTATCTACAACTGAAATGAAATTCGTAAAACAAATGATCGATGGCAATGTTATCTGGTCTTCAATAAACTTTCATTCTTTGAAACCGAATGTCTTCTTTTTCCTATTTTTTCGAAATTAACACATCTTCAATTCCCTTTTAAATAGATTTAATTTAATCGGCTGACACACCATTGTCTCTAATTTCCTTCTATTTCCTTTAACATAGATTCTTTTTTTAGCCCCTTTGCCTTTTAGTAAAAAAGAAGCAAAGCGGAGCTATTGGAAATGTGCAAAATCCAAAAGTATGTAACACATAGAAATAATCATCGGAGACCCCATAAAGTATATATATTCTTGATCAGGACGACTAGCTGAATCGATCAGGCCCTGTCCGTCTGTCTGTCTGTCTGTCCGTCCGTCTGTCCGTCCGTCCGTCTGTCCGTCCGTCCGTCCGTCTGTCTGTCCGTCCGTCCGTCCGTCCGTCCGTCCGTCCATCTGTCCGTCCATCCGTTCGTCCGTCCGTCCGTCTGTCCGTCCGTCCGTTCGTCCGTCCGTCCGTCCATCCAACCGTCCGTCCGTATGAACTCCTGTGTCTCAAAGACTATATGAGCTAGACCAACCAATTTTTAAAGGTAGATCCGTTATGTTCGTAGGTTATACTAGTTTGTTTTTGATTTTTGAACTTCCTCCCCTGAACCCTCAATTCGGTAAAGTCGATTATTTAGCACAATTTTCAACCGATTGAATTTCTTTTTGACACACATCATATTTAGATCATTATTGATCTAATTTGTAAATCTGGGTAAGATTACTCAAAAAACTCGCAAGTTATAAATCATCAAAAGTGGTGTTATGGTGCCCGGGGAGGTATAGTAGTGCGCGCAAATAGAAGCTAGAGCAACGAAATTTGGAATATAGATTTGTTATGTTCGTACGCTATACTAGTTTGTTTTAGATTTTCGAATTTCCTCCCCTGATTATAAGGCACAATTTTTAACCGATCAAAATTATTCATGGCACCTATATTAAAAAGATTTATCCTGATCTACGTTGTGCATTTCGTTAACATTGAACAATAATCACGGAAGTTATACATTATTAAGTACCGTGATATTGAGCGTGGGGTCTAAAAGATAAGCGCAATGGCTATGACACTGTACCCTACTTATTTACTCACATTTTTATTATTTCGCACAGTAACCTGAGTATATATGTATACGCATATGTATATATGTATATGTATGCACATACGTGTGTACAGGCACAATTTGAGCGTTGGCGTGTCTTGCAAATGCAACGGTTGTTTTTCTTCTTTTTCTTTGCTCTTAAATTCTTACAGATCGCAGCGGCACTTTTCGTTCACTTTGTACGCGTGATTTTGAGACTTTTGTGGTCGCTCTTTTGAGCCCCTTTGCCTTTTTGTAAAAAGAACCAAAGGAGATCTATTGGAAATGTGCAAAATCGAAAAGTATGTAACTCATAGAAATAATCATCGGAGACCCCATATATATATTCTGAATCAGGATGATAAGGCGAGTTGATCTAGCCCTTTCCGTCTGTCTGTCTGTCCGTCTGACCATCTGACCGTCGGTCCGTCTGTATGAACGCCTGCTTCCCAGAGACTATAAGAGCTAGAGCAACTTGAAATCACGTACTTATAAGACCATTCCTGATCTACTTTGTAAATTTCGTTAGTATTGAACAATAAACATGGAAGTTATACAACATTAGGCACCGCGCTAAGAAGCGCGGGCGGCTAAGAGGCGCAATTGCTAAGTACGTGCAGAACTGTGTGTATGTGTGTGTATAGCTGTATATGTTGACAAAGGGGTTGTCGTAGTCGGGTACAGTCGACTACAGACTTCTTACTTGTTCAATATATATTAATGCACTTTTTAATATTATTAATATTTGTGTGTTTTTCTACTCGTCGCCAGTGTAATAACGGTGAAATCCCTCAGTTAAATAAAAAGTCAATATTAAATATATCTCAACACGGATGTACTTATGTACCACTCTTTTTTAGACCGGCTCGGTCAGCGTACATTATTCAACTGCCCTGTGTTCACGGGTATGTGCTGCAGAAATCGCACCTCAAAGTATGTTTAGAAAGCTGGACATCGGCTGCAACGGACGAAGCATGAATTCTCCATACAACTTTCTGACCTATTTAGCCAAACATCCTCGAGACTTGAAAACGGCAGTGATATGTGGGCGCACAAATCGCAATCTTTACAAGCTTTGGCGGAGTGAGTGCTTGGAATTAAACGTCTCTGAACAAAGTACGACTAAGAATGCCGGAAAGCATCTAGAGCGTAGGATGTGTCACAGGGGCGAACACTTCAATCTGTAGCTACCCCAACAGTAGTAGGTATTTAAAAGGCTGAGATGAGGGAAGAGAAGAAGGTTTTTGAACGCAAGAAAAGAGAATTTAAAAAGGTGGAGTATGAGAGAATGAAGTATAACAGAAGAACGAATGATGCCCATGACTTTACCAGAGTAAAACAAAAGGGTAAAACGATTTATCCTAGGGTATAGAGCTGGAGAAATGATGACGGAAACCCAGTCACAGCTGCAAGGATCACACTAAGGGTATGGGTATCCGAAGCTTTTGGAGGGCGATGAATTGAATGCTAATTTAGTGAAAAATAATTTACAAACCCCAAGCAATGACGACGTGAATATACTGATCCTTAGCTATAATTAAGTCGAGTCCGCAATACAGCGGCTTAACAATAATAAAGCAGAAGGCTCTTATGGCTTGTCAGCTGAATTGTTTAAGGCTGGAGGTGGAGTTGGTAATGTGTATGCACAAATAGCTTGATCTGACCTGTCCTTTAGAAGAGTGATGCCATATTACGGGCAAATTACCATGGCATCAGTCTACTGCCAGTCGCATATAAGGTTCTAACGAGCTTTTTGTGTGAAAGGTAGAAACTTTTCGCTTATCCACTGACCGGACCTGATCAGTTAGGATTCAGACCTGGAAGATCCACCATTGACCAACAATTCACACTGAGTCAGATCGACCCCAAGGCCGTTTTTGATAGCCCACAGCTTGATCTTTTGTATGTATGCGAATCTCACACGGTTTGCACAATGACATTGAGTAACATCAACATCTCTGTCAATGTAGTAAGTGACTGTTCTGAATCCTTTAATACCAACCGTGGTCTCAGACAGGGTGTCTCGCTGTTTTGTGTATTTTTCAATCTATTAGAAGTATTATAAGAAAACCTGACGTACATCGGACTGGTACGATATTTACAAACATATGGGTCCAGCTGCTTGGATATGTTAATGATATTTATATTATTGAGCATCCTACGAGGACGTTGATGTGGTCAAAGGAATTTAAAGTACGGGAAAAATTATATAGACTCGTGTAGCCTAGGAAACCTTGGAACCTATATTCCAAATACGGTAATTTTAGTCTTTACAGACAGGGCTTTATTGACTCGACTAGCTACCATATTCAAGGATATACATTCTATATATTGCCTACGATTTTTATTTCTATTATTAAATACTTTTGATTTTTATGATTTTATTATTTTACTAGGTTTCTAAACTTTTTTACAGCCTACGAACGAAAAGTATATAAGTTTTGCGCTTAACAGCTTACATTGCATGTAGAATTGCAGCTTTCTTACTTGTTTAATTTATATTTTTTGCATGTTTTGCCAACTGTCAGTCTGACGTAGTTTCGTCAGCATCCCGCCTTAGTAAGTGCTGGCCAGTCCGGTTACACGCTAAGACAGATTGGTAGTGTTTATTCGAACTTTTGATTTTGACCAGCCTCGTAGCGAAAAGGCTGTTACCGCAACGCGATGTGCTACTTGCGAGTGACCACGTATGTATTGAGCTGAACTTTGCCATGTTAAATCCGAGAAGACACTTTCCCATACAGGTTCCACCCTCGCTACTATTGTAAGGTAGTTCTGGGTGGCCGAGGTGACTCAGTCGTGCTCAGAGTCTCTTACCGAATATTTATATCAGTAAGACCGGCCGGTCAGAAACTCTACATCACTTCCACTGGACCCGCCCACAGAGAAATCGTGTCCTGGCGAACGAGGATGGGATTAGGGGGAGGAGATCTGTGTGGGCCATGGGAATAGCTCACCTCTGGACCACAACAGACGGGGTTATGAAAGCGCAGATCTGGGTGGACCATGAGAATACTCGCCGATGGGCCACAACAGGCGGGGAGGGGATCTGTGTGGGCCACGGGAATGACTCACCGATGGACCACAACAGACGGGGCTATGGAGGGGAAGATCTGAGCGGGCCATGGGAGTACTCGCCTATGGACCACGACAGATAGTGTTATGGATGGGATGGGACAATTAGGGTCCTGTGGCATAACCTCATCCTGGGGATGGATTATGCCACCGGCGGTCATCATACTCCTCTGGCCAGAGCTACTGAATAACGGGGTGGCTAGTTGTGAATGGCGGCGCTAACTTATCACTCAGCTGTTTGTATTGCTCATAGCCAACTGGGCAAGATGAGCGTGGGTTAGGGTTAGGATTAGGGTTAGGATTAGGGTTAGGGTTCACTAGCACTATTTGTTTTCTTTTATGATTTTGGGTTCGCTTCATTTTTATTTTTGATTCCTGCTTATAAACTAACATTCTTTTTATGTTTATAACCTAACATTCTCTTTATGCTTATAAACTAACATTCTCTTTATGCTATTTCTACACTAACATTCTTTTGGATATTTCTATACTAACATTTGCGCTCTCTTTGCACTCACCCGACTTCCACTTCTCGCCGCGGCTGTTGATGCTGCTCCCGCCTCTGCTGTTGTCGCTCCTCCTCCATCAGTACTTCCCACATTTCGTGCGGCGACAGCCACTGCCATGGGCGTTGCTCTCGTTTGGCATGCTGCCGCCGTCTCTGCTGTTCCGCTGTCATCCATCCATAAATCTCTCGTGGGGACATCCATCTTCCTCGTTGCTTCTGTTGTTGCTGACTTTGCGGTGGTTGGTGTTTCATGTTTTTACTTTGCACTCGTTTTTTTTACGTCTGTTCACTTTCACGGTTCCACTAAGAATCCTTTTTGACCTAGAAATTTCTATGCCCCTAATCCATTTGAGTACATTGCGTTTTAAATGAGTGCATTGCGCACTCACTTATCCATTTTGCATAGCGGCCTTTACACACGTTTGTCCTTGTGTTTGTTTAATGAGTGCATTGCGCACTCACTTATCCGTTTTGCATAACTGTGCACGCACGCCCTTTACACACGTTTGTCCGTGTGTTTGTTTAATGAGTGCGTTGCGCACTCATTTATCCGACATAGGTTACGCGCTCTTGCGCGTTTTTACTCTGGCGCTCTCCCGGCGTCGCCCAAGTAGGTCTTGGCTTGAGAGCTTTGCGTAGATGCTCTCTTATTCATCTTTGCGTAGATGCTCTCTCTCGTGTGGTTTTGTCGCGCATGTGCGTGGTGACGCAGGCGTCGCCGTCGCACTATATGCATACGTGTGTTTAATAAAATAATCTTAACAGTTTGATGCTACACTAAAATGGTCACAACACAAGTATAAAGTATATATATATATGGATATATGCAGAGTACATAATATGATATATAACAAGTAAAAAATCTGTAGTCGAGTGTACCCGACTACGAGAGCCCCTTTGCCTACATATACAGCCATACACACACATACTCATACATTCACACATTTTGAACGAATCCTAGTCAACAGGATCGAGGAGGTAGTTGCCCAGGCGTGTGACCTCTCACCGCGCAGTTTGGCTTTCGCAAGGCCAGATCAACGCTGGACGCCATAGAGAAGGTAGTGCAGATCGCGTCAAACACTATTGCGGGCTCGCGTTGGAAGGGGGGCGCGAAGCAATACTGCCTCATCGTCACACTGGACGTTCAGAACGCATTCAATACGGCGGACTGGAGCAGTATTTTTCGGGCGTTAACGCACTTCAGGGTACCGGAATACCTCACCCGCATTCTGCACAGCTACTTTGAGGGCAGAGTCCTCCATTACTGCTCCTCGGATGGCGCTGAGACTCACGACGTTTCAGCGGGTGTCCCACAAGGATCGATCCTCGGTCCGACGGTCTTCTTCGTATGTACATGCCGGAGCAGATGGTTGCCATTGGGTTTGCAGACGACGTGGCGATGGTTGTTGTGGGCAAACACCTAGACAAAGTTGAAGAATTGTGCAATATGGCAATACGACGCGTCAGGGCGTGGCTTGAGTCGGTGGGACTTAAATTGGCGGCGCATAAGACAGAGGCAGTTCTGGTTAGCAGCCGAAAGAAGTTGGAGTACGCAAAGATCCAAGTCGGCGACGAGGAAATCCAAACGAAGCGGTCGATTCGGTACCTAGGGGTACACATCGACTGCAGACTCAGCTTCCGAGAGCATCTCCAGTTTGCTGCTAGGAAAGCTGCCACAAGTGCCAGAGCTTTATCGAGGTTATTGCCTAACACTAGAGGGCCAAAACAGTGTCGCAGGGTCTTAGTCACTAGCGTAGTGCGGTCGGCGATTCTATATGCTGCGCCCATCTGGGAACCGGCACTCCAGACGAAAGCGTACAGAAGGAGCCTCGAATCGGCATACCGTCTTTGTGCATTGCGCGTTGCCTGCGCATTCAGGACGGTGTCTGATGATGCAGCATTGGTGCTTGCAGGCCTGGTTCCTATAGACGAGCTGGCTAGAGAAGCCGGAGAAAGTAGAGCGGATCGGTTAGTCACCAAAACCGAAACGAGGGGCCGCAGCTTGGCACGCTGGCAGGCCCGATGGGAGCCATCAGGAAAAGGCAGGTAGACATACACACTTATTCTATCGCTCGACCCGTGGATAAATAGAAGGCACGGGCATATAAATTATTACCTGACCCAGCTCTTGAGTGGACACGGCTGCTTCCGCAGCTATCTCCACGGTACTGGACACGCTACCAGCCCATTCTGTACTTATTGTTCAGAGCGGGTGCTGGAGGATCCAAAGCACGTTTTGCTGGAGTGCCAACGCTTCGCAACCGAAAGAGACGAGCTAACCTGCTGCATTGGTGCGTTTAACGCGAGCAACATTGTTGCCAAAATGTTAGAGGACAAGAGGGCGTGGGACGCTGTCTGTTCCTTCGAAGCACAGGTCATGCGTGAGCTGAGAAGAATAGAGCGTATCGGCGTGGTATAGACGACAGGATGTTAGAGGTGCCTCCTGAGAAGCAATGCCTTGCGGTGGTACCACAGGATATAGCACCTATATATATATATATTTTTTTTTGTTTCGTTACATCTTTCGCCTAGCTCTTTGTTATTTAGTAAAAAAATTTGAGTATAAATAAATAGAATAAAAAAAAAAAAAAACATTCACACAGGGACGGGGTGGGGCCTGTATTGCAAAGTGTCTGATCGGCTTTAACATGGCAAAGTCCAGCGCGATCCATACGTGGCCACTCTCAAGTAGCTCATCGCCTCCACGCGGCGTCCCTGGTAACAGACCCCCGTCACCCGACGGGAGACTGGCCAAGATGAGAAGACGGAAATCCACTACACGTCTGTCTCATACTGAGCGGTGTAGTGGTCTGCGTCTGAGCCGAATCGGCCGGCAGTTATCAGCGCCGGATGCTGGCCAACAAATAGCGTCAGCCTGGCAGTAGGCATAAAATGCATTGGAAAAAAAAGAGCATAATGGTTGTGAATAACTTGATTACTCCAGGTGGCAGTCACAAGAGTGAAAATCCACCCGTGGAACTATCCACGGCAGGGGCACGGATTCTGGAGGCCCCAGCACCCATTGCAGAGAAGAGGAGTACTGCGTCGGTGGCATGCTTGGCCGGCGCAGCGGACGCAGCTACAAGCAAAATGGAGGCAGATCCATTTGCGAGGAAGGAGAGGTTAGGTAGATCTCCCCCCACCTCACGCTTCTGGCAGACAAAAACCCCGGAAGAGGATGAAACCTCTGGAACACCGAGGAAGCGAAACGCCGCAAGCCCAGTAAGCGAAAAGAGGAACACGCCACCTAAACGCGCGCGGGAAAGCTCACCAACACCTGAGGCCCAAGTTAGGGAGATGGGCACTATATTGGACAAAATCCTCTTCCTAATAATGGAAAAGAAGCCAGCAGTGCGTCATGTTAACCAAGACATGAAGGACTCCCTGCTCCAGCTGAGAAGCTTGCAAAGGGCTATAAGTGGGCGTCTACATGATGCTACACCAAGTGCCACACATACCAAGACAACAGGTGTGGACAAAGCGACACAAGTAACCCCACAACCAAGGAGTTATAGCGAAGCAGCGAAAAACCGAGTGCCGCAGGCCAGAGGAAGAATGGGAGACAAAAAACCGACGCCTAAGCAAAGTAAGAGCCCAGCGGGTGTACAACCCAACAAGCTTAGGAGCACTCAAGAAGCACTGAAAGCTAACGAACCCAGCGGGACCACCCAGCGGGGCAAGCGCCCAAGAAGTCTATCAAGGGAAACTGCACCACTATAGCACGTCCCACACAGAGGAGCGAAGCTAACGCCGACCGCACAGCCGTATCGCAAGAATCGGAGAGGAGCAACCCATGGCAGAAAGTCATGACCAAGTCCAAACTAAGAGGAAGAATCAGGCGACGCCCGGACGCACTAATAATAAAGTGCAAGGATCCTGAGGATTACTCAAAGACGATGGCTTTGGTGCACAACAAAGCGGAGCTCCAACACTACAGAGAGAGCGTACGCGGAGTCCGGCGCACTGCTGCAGGCGAGCTCCTATTGCAGATGAGCAAATCTTCGGACGAAGGGACATCCAAGCTACGTGCGGCAGTACAGGAAGCGCTCGGCGAAAGTGCGACCGTAACCACCATAACTGACAAGGTCCCAATCGAAGTCAGAGATGTACCGGAGTGGACCACTGCCAAGGAAGTCCTGCAAGCAGTGCTCACGAAGCTGGACGAGGACTTGCCTGCTGAAGCAGCCCCCAAGCTTCGTAAGGGATACAGGGGAACGCAGATCGCCTCCATGGTTCTACCAAGGAGTGTCGCCGAACCTCTGATCGCGGCACAAAACCTGCGCATTGGTTGGGCAGTATGCCGGATCCGGATCAAGGTGGAGCCAAGGAGGTGCTACAAATGCCTGGGGATTGGCCATAATGCAGCAAGATGCAGAAGTAAGGTCGATGTCTCTGGAAAGTGCTTCAACTGTGGGGCTGACGGGCACTCCAGTAAAGAGTGCAAATCGGAGGCCAAATGCATATTATGCACGCGAGCCGGTGAAGGAGGTGCGGCGCACCATACGCTCAGCAGAGCGTGTCCGCACTACGTGAAGGCTCTCCGACTGCTTCAAAATTAGATTTATACAACTAAATCTAAACCACTGCAGAGCGGCCCAGGACCTGCTCCAGCAAACTGTGCGAGAGCTGGATGCGGACTTGGCCATACTGAGCGAGCCCTACAGACCACGGCAGGATGGGAGCTGGGCGCAAAACCCAAGTGCAGGAGCAGCATTGTGGAGTTGCGGACAACCGGCCAAGCAACTCACACATGTGAGTGCTGCTGGGGGCTATGTAAGCGCTAAGGTGTGCGGAATCCACGCCTATAGTTGCTACATAGCGCCCAGTACGTCCACGGTGGAGTTCGCAGAACTAGTAGAGGAAATTGCTAGTGATGCGATGGGACGGTCTCCTGTACTCATTGCAGGTGATTTTAACGCCTGGGCAGTTGAATGGGGGAGTGTGCGGACCTCCCCGAAGGGCCGAATCCTGCTCGATGCGTTTGCTATGCTAAACGTATCCCTGCTCAACCATGGCAACAGCCACACCTTTAGCAAGGCGGGGAGAGAGTCAACGATCGACCTCACGTTCGCCAGCCCCACCTTAGCCAGGAGAGCAAAGTGGACGGTCTCTCAGGCCTATACGCACAGCGACCACCACGCAATCGTCTGCGCCTTCGAAGATTGCGTGCAAATCAGGAGGCAGCCTAGGTTTACCAGGTGGACCCTAGAGAGTCTGGACGAGCGGATGCTAGTCCAAACTCTAGAAAGTACGCAGGTCAACATCCACACGAACGCTGACCAACATGCAGAAAGTGTAGCACGCGCGCTAAACATTGCGTGCGATGCTTCAATGGCCAGGAAAAGACACGGGGGCACCAGCCGGAAGCCGGTCTACTGGTGGTCGGAGACAATTGCCTCTGCACGCAAAGACTGCATCTTGGCGCGAAGGCACCTCAAACGCGCACGAGGAAGACCCCACTTCTCACAGTCTCTAGAAGCGTATCGGGACAGGAGAGCCAGACTCACTAAGGTCATAAAAGCAAGCAAGGCCCGCTGTTGGAGTGACCTATGTGAGGAAGCTGATGCCCAGCCTTTTGGCACCGCATACAGATTGGTTATGGGGAAATTGAGAAGACGCCCAACGCCATCGGATCCACAGCAACTACTGAACATAGTTCAAACGCTGTTCCCGATGCACCCACCATGCCATGACTGTCGCAAGTCGCTCCATGCTCTGCAGTGGTCAACACGGATGAGGCGGAAATTCTGCGGATAGCAAAGGCGATCAAGGCCAATAAAGCTCCTGGGCCGGACGGCATCTACCCACGCGTCATAAAGCTTGTGGCGGAGGCGCAGCCTACCATCTTTGTTGAACTCTTCAATAAATGCCTTAAAGAGAGGACCTTCCCCAGTACATGGAAGCGACAGCGGCTTGTGTTGATTCCCAAAGGGGAAAAACCGGCGGAAGACCCATCCTCGTACAGACCACTCTGTATGCTGGATGTCGTCGGAAAGCTCTTCGAGCGCGTCATCTGCAACCGACTCGAGGCAGAAATTGGCGAACGGGAAGGAGTCTCGAACTGGCAATTCGGATTCCGAAAAGGCAGGAGTACCACCGACGCCATCCACGCAGTGGTATCTATTGCCCAAAAGGCTATCGAAGGTACGCGCTGGAGGGGTGGAAAAAAGGAGTACTGCCTCATCACCACTCTGGACGTCCGCAACGCCTTTAACTCTGCAAGATGGCAGATGATCGTCAGCGCATTACGGCGCCTAGGCATATCCGAGTACCTCATCAACCTGGTGTGCAGCTACTTCCGCGGTAGAGTACTACTCTACGATACCGCTGATGGCAAGATGCACTACCAAGTTACGGGAGGCGTTCCACAGGGATCGGTCCTGGGACCTATACTCTGGAACGTCATGTACGACGCAGTCCTTCGCCTCGTGACACCTCGGGGGACCCGTATCATTGGCTTTGCAGACGATATTGCCATTGTGGCAGTGGCAAAGGAGCTACAGGAGGTGGAGGAGATCACCAACGCGTGCATCAGGCAGGTCGCGGCGTGGCTCGAGGAAAGCTCGCTAACCTTGGCTGCCCAGAAGACTGAAGCGGTCCTCGTAAGCAGCAGGAAGAAGGTGGAGTCCGCTACCATCCAAGTGGCAGGGTGCCAAATCTCCTCCAAACCGGCCATACTATACCTTGGAGTGAAGTTGGACCACAGACTGTCCTATAAACTCCACCTGGAATATGCCGCAGACAAGTCTGCTAGAGCAACAGCAGCGCTCGCAGGCATCATGGCAAACATTGGTGGCCCAAGGCACAAGAGCAGGCTGCTTATCACCTCGGTGGTAAGATCCATCTAGCTGTACGGTGGCCAGATATGGGCTCCAGGAATGGCCATCAAATCTTCCGCACGGTCTTGCAGAGGCTCCTACCGCTGCTGCGCACTGCGCGTCTTGAGCGCCTACCGCACAGTATCCGAGGATGCCGCATTAGTCCTAGCAGGAATGATCCCCCTCGACCTGCTTGCGAATGAGGCAAGAGAACACGCCACGGAGAATAGGCAGTCAACGATGGTGCAATGGCAGAAACGTTGGCAGCAAAATGGAAGTGGCAACTGGACGAGACGTATTATCCAATACATAGACAGATGGGTTAATAGGAGACATGGCCAGACTGACTACTACCTGACGCAACTACTGACTGGACACGGGTGCTTTAAATCCTATCTATATAGGTTTAAGCACGAGTTTGATCCGTTTTGCACACACTGTGCGCGGACCATAGAAGACGCAGAACATGTATTTTTTGTCTGTCCGCGTTTTACTGCTGAACGGGAAAAACTGAGCCTAAGCATTGGGAGACCTTTCATAGTCACTGACTTATTAGATATCCTGCTCAGTTCGCAAAACAATTGGTTAGAAGTTAGCCACACATGTGCAGCAGTCCTTAAATTCCTGCGCCGTGCTGAAAGACAGGGCAGTTGCTCTAGCTCTTCTTTTGCGCGCACTACTATACCCCCCGGACCACATAACACCACTTTGATGATGTATAACTTCCGAGATGTTCAATCAATCTTACCCAGATTCACAACATGCATCAACAATGGTCTAATTATGATGTGTGCCAAAAATAAATTTGATCGGTTGAAAATTGTGCTTAATAATCGTTTTTTTTTCGAATTGCGGGGGTCAGGGAAGGAAATTGAAAAATCAAAAACAAACTTGTACAGCGTACGAAAATGATACATTTAGGTTTAAAATTTGGTTGCTCTAGCTCTTATAGTCTCTGAGAAACAGGCGTTCATACGGACGGACATACAGACAGACGGACAAGGCTAGATCATATCGTCTTGTCGTCCTGATTCAGAATATATATACTTTATGGGGTCTCCGATGATTATTTCTATGTGTTACATACTTTTGGATTTTGCATATTTCTAATAGCTCCGCTTTGTTTCTTTTTTACAAAAAGGCAAAGGGGCTAACAAGTAAGAAATCTGTAGTCGAGTGTACCCGACTAAGAGAGCCCCTTTGCCTACATATACAGCCATACACAACCATACTCATGGTGTGAAGTGAAAGCGAAGAGTGTAGACGCGCGCAGATTTTACAGCTCAAGTTTTTTGGCGCGTTTTGCTGAAAATAATAAAAGGAAAAGGCGTTTTTTTTCTGCATCTAGTCACCCACTACTTAGAAGAACTCACCTGTGCTCGAGGTTGGCGGACAACTACTGGCTTTCACCCTAATCCAGCGTCCTGATCCCGGAATAATATTCCTGGGTGAGGGAGGGGGTGGGCCGCTATCTATCTCCTTCTGATTATTTTCTCCAATTTCCTCTAATTGGAAAATTGTGCACACGCGGTGGATCGAAGATAGTGGAAGTAGTGCAGAGTTGCACTTCATAGCGTTTCATACGCATTAGACTCTGTCAGTGAGCTCGACTTTGCTCTTTGTTATTTTTCTGTCGTTAGCAAGCGCAAAATTTAAATTTTAATTTAAATTTAAACTCAAATTTGTTTATATTTCTTCAAACTCATCGTGTCGCATTTTAGTATAGGTATAAACTAATAACCCAGGAGTGATGCAAGATGACCCTTTTGTAGCGCACCCTGCGCTGCACAGGAGTCCACCATTTCAAATCAACACACGACAGACGCATAGTGCAGCATCACCTGCTGTTCCGGCCGTGAGATGGCCTAAATCACTGGGTGAAGCTATTGCTGAACTAGGACTCACTCTTCAAAGCCTCTCGTCCTCAATCTGTGGGCAGAGACACATTACCACCTCAATGAGAGACGAATGCTCCAAAGTGGTGAGCCTTCATAAGGCTGTGGAAGAGCTGGCTGGAGCTTTGAGCATGGGTGAAGACCGAGGGACACAAACCACACCCCACAGCTCAGTCACGGCGGAACCAAGGACGCGACAGGTTAATGGAGTATCGCAACATATAACTCCCAAGAGACAACGGGAGTCGGCGGGAGAGCAGAGGAAAACCCCACCAAAAAAGAGCAAACACCAGGTCCAATTTAGCGGTAAGAATAGAGTAAGTAGAGAATCGCGAGATAGCCACTCCATCAAAGTGATGTCGAATCCACCTCTACCCAATCAAGACTGGTCGAAAGTTGAGAATAAGACTAGGCAATACAAAGCTCGAGCCGATGCAATCGCGGTTAAAAGTGTCGACGACAGTAGTTTCGCGGACATCTTGAAGATGGTTAAATGCGATCCGTCCCTGACCCATCTAAGCAACGACGTGCAAGGAATTAGGAAAACCTCTAAAGGAGACCTGTTGCTACGTCTGAGCAAAAACCCGGCCCATAGCGTGAACGCGGTTAAGGAAGCGGTTGGCAAAGCCCTGGGCAGTCGTGCAGTTGTTTATGCACTTACCGATACCTCGCTTATTGAGATTCGAGAGCTTGACGAACTGGCTACGAGGGAGGAAGTTCTAGAAGCGGTTAAGTCCGAACTTAAGGACAACCACATCACAATTGACGCTATCAAGAGCCTCAGAACAGCAAGAGGAGGCGTCCAGATTGCCACGCTCAGTTTGCCTGTAGCCACCGCGAAGGCATTAGTTAAATTAGTTAAGCTCCGAATCGGCTGGGTCATATGCCATATAAGGAAAATTGTCCAGCCGAAGCGCTGTTTCAAATGACAGGAGTTTGGCCATGTGGCTGCATCATGTACCAACTCGGCTGATCTGTCGGGCACATGCTTTAAGTGTGAAGAGAAGGGCCATTTAGCTAAATCGTGCAGTAATGCACCGAAATGTAGCCTGTGCGCCAGAAGAGGCGAAAAATCAACAGAGCACGCTACGGGTAGCTTCAAGTGCCCAGTGTACCGTGAAGCTGTCGCCAAGCTTAAAGAGAAATGTTAAAGTTCATACAGCTTAACCTCAACCACTGTGTAGCCGCTCAGGCACTACTGGAGCAAACAACACTGGTGCTGAATACGGATGTAGCCATTCTAAGTGAACCGCACCACCAGCAGACGGACTCAGCAGCGACTTGGAGCTCTGACGAGAATGAGATGGCCGCCATCTGGATACGCAGTGGTAACACTTCTCCACTTATGGAACCCAGATGTTTCAAAGGTTTTACGCGAGCAAGAGTGGGTAACATCTGGGTATACAGTTGCTACTTAGTGCCCAGCCTCCAGCTGAGCGAATTCATATCCAGAGTCGAAGACCTGGTGGAGGATGCAAGGGGCCGTACAAGGCTCGTCATAGCTGGCGACTTCAATGCTTGGGCTGAAGATTGGGGCTGCCCGTCGACTAATGCCAAAGGCCAAGCGCTTCTGGAGCTACTAGCACCTCTCGACCTGGCGCTTGTCAATACTGGCAACCGACATACTTTAGTCGGGCAGGCATTGGCTCGATCGTCGACCTCACCTTCACAAGCGCGTCACTTGCGGTCAACACAAATTGGCTAATTAGCGATAAGTATACGGCAAGCGACACACGTTGCTATTACCTTCACCATTGGCGACCGTTCCCAAACGCGAACTGCCCCCAGAATGCCATTCACAGCGTACCGGATGGACACATTCAACCCGCGGGCATTTGTGAACGCAATACGAGGTTTGAAGATACTGGGTGACTCTGAGGCCGGAGCTATCCATCTTGCCGCCCAGCTAACGGAAGCCTGCAATGTAAGCTGTGCTATAAGGATAATGCTCAAGCGTAATCACGTACCAACGTATTGGTGGAACGAGCAAATCGCTAACGCCAGGGAAAAATGTCTCCGCAGCAGAAGGCGCTATCAAAGGGCACATGGCCGTGCAACATTTACTGCCAGACAGGAGGAGTACCGCGTAGCAAGGCGCGAGCTCAAAGTTGCCATACGGGAGAGCAAGCATGATCACTTCCTGGGTCTATGCGAGTCCGCAGAGTATGACCCATGGGGAAAGGCATACAAACTGATCGTGAAGCGGCTTAATGCTGGCAGCTGCGCAGTGCCAACTGCGCACAGCGAATTAGTGCCCATCGTGGAGGCCCTCTTCCCCTGCTGACCAGCTCTGGAGTACACCCCACCAAGGTCGGATCAAGCGCGGGACGACCTTTTCTACGATATGTCTATCGACGAGGTGCTGACTGTAGCTGGCAGCCTTAAGCCCGGAAAGGCCCCAGGACCCGACGGTATCCCAAACAGGGCCTTGATACCTGTTCTAGCACCCCTCAGAGTTCGCTAAATTAGTCTTCCCATCTATATGGAAAAAACAAAGTTTATTGCTACTACCAAAACCAGGGAAGCCGCTAGATGAGCCTTCTTCTTACAGACCAATCTGTCTCCTTCACACGGCTGGCAAGGTCTTTGAGAAAATCGTGTACTACAGGTTGGAGCAGGCAATAAATGAGTCGCGTGGCTTAGCACATAACCAATTTGGCTTCCGAAAGGCGAGGTCCATTATCGACGCCATAAGCACCGTCGTCAACATGGCAGTAAAGGCGATTGAAGGCACTAGGTGGGCTGGAGGTGCAAAAAAGTACTGCCTCATCGTAACGCTGGACGTGAGGAATGCCTTCAACACGGCCAGATGGGACGTCATTTTGGATGCTCTGGCCAGTTTTGGGGCCCCAGAATACCTCAGAAAGATACTCAATAGCTATTTCTTTGAGCGAGAAGTCATTTTCAACACAAGCGATGGGGTGGCCACACACAAAGCTTCTGCTGGAGTCCCGCAAGGATCAGTTCTGGGCCCGCTACTATGGAACATAATGTACGATGGTGTACTGCGTCTTAGTCTGCCGGAAGGTACACACATTGTAGGCTTCGCAGATGATGTTGCCATAGTAGCAGTCACAAAGCAACTAAACGAGGTGCAGGAGGCTTGCAACGAAGCCATTGAACGAGTGCGTCGTTGGCTGCACGCAGCAGGCCTGGAATTGGCGCTTCAAAAAACCGAAGGTGTTCTCGTTAGCAGCCGTAAGAGGGTTGAAACAGCACATATAAAGGTTGGCGATACCGTGGTCTCCTCAAAACGGGCCATTAGATACCTTGGTGTTATGCTGGACACAAGAATGTCCTTCCGGAGCATCTCCAATATACTCACAGGAAGGCAGCTGACTCGACACGCGCGCTCTCACGAATAATGATGAATACTCGAGGCCCTAAACAACAGCGTCGACGCTTACTAATGAGTGTCACTAAAGCTATCATACTTTATGCAGTACCGGTATGGCACAGTGCAATGGACGTGCCGTCATATAGTAGACGTGTGCGCGCTACCTACCGCCTAAGTGCCATAAGGGTCAGCTGCGCCTTTAGAACTCTCTCCGACGACGCAGTTCTCGTTATCGCCAGCATGGTACCATTGGAGGACCTAACTATCGAAGCCAAGGTGACCCTAACGGCCACCCAGGAGACGGCCACAGCAATCTCACGCGCCGATGCAAGGCAACAAAGTATCGAGCGGTGGCAGCTACGATGGGACAACTCGCAAAAGGGCAGGTGGACACATCAACTGATCCCACACCTTGGGGCTTGGCTCGGAAGAAGACACGGTGAGGTCAATTTCCACTTGACCCAGCTCCTGTCTGGCCACGGCTGCTGTAGGAGCTACCTGAAGCGCTTTGGTCACGACAGTACTGATGAATGCCCTAACTGTAGCCCGGAGGTGATAGAGGATGCGTTCCATATCATCTTCGCATGCGACCGTTTCTTAGCACCAAGAAGGCAACTGGAGAGGGTTATGGGTAACCCAATCACACCCGATAACCTCGTACCCGCAATGCTCGAGTCGCCCGAGAAATGGGAGGCAGCGTGCTTATTTGCCGCCACAGTAATGTCGCAGTTAAGGCTGGCTGATAACCAAAGGAGAGCGGCATGAAACCACGGAGAGTAAGTACGGGATTGCGAAGCAATGCTTTGCGGCCGTACCGCAAAGTAATGCTTACTCTCCGCGTTAATCGCTTATATTGTAAATTGTAATCTTAATATATTAAAAGAAAAAAGGAAACTTGAAAATAAATGGATATAAAAAATAATACCCATACTCATACATACACAGTTCTGGACGTACTTGGACATTGCGCGCGCCTGTTAGACTCCCACGCTCTATAGCGCGATACTTAATGTTCCATAACTTCCGCGTTTATTGTTAAATTTTAACGAAATTCACAACGTAGATTAGGAATGCTCTAATTAATATGAGTGTTAAAAATAAATTTGATCGGTTCAAAATTGTGTCTTATAATCGATTTTTTCGAATTACGTGGTCAGGGGAGGAAATTCGAAAATCCAAAACAAACTTGTAAAGCGTAGGAATATAGCAAATTTACGTTCCAAATTTCGTTGCTCTACCTCTTGTTTTGCGCGCACTAGTAAGCCCCCCGGGCCCCATAACGCTACTTTTGATAATGTATAACTTCCGAGTTTTTAGATCAATTTTAGATTCACAACATGGATCAAGAATGGTATAATTATGATGTGTGCAAAAAATAATTTTGATCGGTTGAAAATTATGCTTAATAATCGTAAAAAAATTTAAAAATCAAAAACAAACTCGTATAACCTACGAACATAACGAATCTAGATTTCAAGTTTGGTTGCTCTAGCTCTGATAGTCTCTGAGAAACAGGCGTTCATACAGACGGACAGACGGATAGACGGTCAGACGGACAGACGGTCAGACGGTCAGACGGACAGACGGACGGACGGATAGAAGGACATGGCTAGATCAACACGTCTTGTTGTTCTGATTAAAAATATATATACTTTATGGGGTCTCCGATGATTATTTCTATGTGTTATATACTTTTCCAATAGCTCCGGCTTGCTTCTATTTTACAAAAAGGCAAAGGGTCTGAAAAAAAAACAACATAAGCTTTAAGGAGTTTATATTATAATGCAGCTATTACTATCCAACTATTATCATACTCCAAGCAACGACAATGTGGGTATACCGAGATCCCTAGCCATTGTAAAGTCGAGGCCGTAATACAGCGGATCAAGAATATTAAATCAGCAGGCTTGTCAGGTGAATTCTTTAAGGTTCCTTTGGTCCAACTGTACTCGTAGATATAATATGGCTGGCTTGAAGAAGATTGGGGAGCCTGCTGCCTAAATGGTACTCGATTTCACCTTTCTCCAGGTGCTTATAAGAACTGCTTCAGCCTTGTGGGCAGCCAAGGTTAGTGAGCTTTCTTCAAGCCACGTCGCAACCTGTCTGATGCACGTGTTAGTACTTGCCTTTATCTCCTGTAACTTCTTTGCACTCTACCACAAGAGTAGCTGCACACCAAGCCAGTTAGATACTCAGGGATGCCGTAGTGCACCGACATAATCTACTAACTTGATTTAAAGGCGTTGCGGACGTCCAGAGTGGTGATAAGGCAGTACTTTTTCCCGTCTCTCCAACGTGTACTTTTGATAACCTTGCTGGTCATAGATACCACTGCGTGGATGTCATCCTGCCTTTCTACTTTGATCCGGTTGCAAATGACGCGCCACTTCCATCATACAAACTGCTCTGTACGAGGAAGGGTCTTCTGCCGGTTTATCACCTTAGGGAATCAACACATTGTCGCTTCCAAATGCTAGGGAAAATTCTCTCTTTTATTCAGTTATTAAGTAGTTCTGAAAAAATGGTCGGTTGTGCTTCCGCCACAAGCTTTATTGCACGTGAATGGATACCGTCCGGACTAGGTACTTTGTTTGACTTTACCGCCTTTGCTATACGCAGAACTTGCGCTGCATCCGTGTTGACCACTTCAGAGCTTTGATGGTGATTCGCGGTCGCGTAGCTGGTGGTTGCGTTGGGAACAACGTTTGAACTATATTCAGTATCTGCTTTAGGTCGGATTGCATTGCACGTCTTCTTTCCCATAACCAGTCTGTATGCACTTCAAAATATCTGGGCATAAGCTTCAACATAGGTCGCTTCAGCAGCGCGTTTTGCTTGCTTTTATGACGTTGGTAAGTCAAGCTCTCCTTTCTCAGTACTCTTCTTGGGCTTGAACGAAGTAGGATATTCCCTGTGCTCGTTTGAGGTGTCGCTAGGATGCAGCCTCTTCGTGCAGAAGCAATTGCTTCCGATCATAAATAAACCGGCTTCCGGCTGATGCCTCCGCTGTTTTTCCTAGCCATGGATGCATCGCATGCAATGCTTAGCGTGCGCACCACACTCCTCACATGTTTTTCAGCGCGTTCTTCATGGCTTGGACTAGCATCCGCTCACACAAACTTGCTAGGGCCCAGCTGTTATGCTTAGGCTGCCTCATGGGTTGTATGTGCTCTTCCATGGTGCAGACGATTGCATAGTGATCGCTGTGTATGCTTTCCCGTGTTACCTTCCAGTTAAACATTACACAGTGATCTGAAAGTTGCCACAGCATTCCAGCAAATTAATTTTCACTCAAGTCGCTACAATAGTCGCATTAATAAACACAGCAATAGGTTAGCCAAAAGGCTGACTAGAACTCGCCCAGGACGACGCCTCATAACCTCATTAGCCGAATGCTACACCTTAGTGGTTAGCCGGTGCGCCCAATTGGGCTTAATTTATTGATAAAAAGGACACAAAGAGCTTTTAGGACCTCGGCTTCCTTAATAATAATAATAAAGAAAAAAAAAAAAAAACCTTCCAGTTCGCTCTCCAAGCGTAGGATAGCCTACGCCGTGTTCCCTGCGTTCCGCGAACAGTGTGAGTAAGTCGGGCTTGCCTGTATTTGAGTTTTCCCTCGAAATTTGGGATTTTTCTCCGCGCCGTTTCCTATGCGAGGCAATTATTGCAATCTCTACAAAATCAGTGATGCAAACAGTAATGGAACCTGTCATGCAAACACAGCAGCATACAATATCATATGGTACCGATCTATGATATTCAGTTTTAGTCAAACTGTACTGTGTATGTGTATGTATGTAGGCAAAGGGGTTCTCATAGTCGGGTATACTCGACTACAGATTTCTTACTTGTTTTATTTAATTTTTTTTTTTTGTTGAAGGGCTTATATTCATTTTGCTGCTGTTCAAAAATCTATCATTCTATATAGACATATATTCCGAAAATAAGTACCCAAAATCATCAAATTTTTTCTTAATGATCAAGTTTATTGTTGTTTTTAAGTTGGCATATCTTTTTTTCTACATTTACGCCAAATTTCAGCGCGATTCATCATTAACTTAGCTTACAGTGATCAATCTATACAGTTCTGTCACGTTTATTCTGCGATTTTTACAATTTTTTCTTCAACAAATTTAATCGCATAATGTGCGCTGACGAATTACTAGAACGAGTCCATTGGGACCCCATATTAACAAATTGCATTGTTACTTGTGATGATACATGCGTTGACGAGTTTGACATGAAAACCAGGCACCAAGTTTCGGATTGGTGCCATCCAACTAGTCGAAACCGGGAAACCCTCGTCAAACCCGATCAAAGGTCAAAGTCATGTTGAGTGATTTCTTTGAGTCCATTCGAAATTTTACAAGAAGGTCAAGAAGGTCTGATGATTATTTCTATATGTTATATAATTTTGGACCTTGCACATTTCCATTAGCTCCGCTTTGCTTCTTTTTTATGGCAAAGGGACTTAAAAGCGTAGTAGTAAATTAAGTTTTGCAAAGTTAAACTTTTTAAAACATCTGGAAAAACACCAGGGTAATCTGAAGAAAATCTTTTAAGCACAGGCAAATTAAATGGAACGTTTAAGGTTGAATGATAACTATCTTCCGGAAAAACAAGAGGACAAGTTTGCTCTATTGTAACATTAGAAGAGTCCAATGCTAAAATCAGGTCAAGAAAAAAGCCCATTAAAATTTCAAACAGGATTTACCTCAAAGATTGTTAGGCCTTATAGCAAATCAAGGAAATTATTAACTGTTACTGGTATCATAAAATTAGGCATGATAGGAATGTGCGACCAGTCCATTTTTGGCAGGTTAAAATTCCCGAAAAAAAGCTGGATAGTTCGGACAAGATAGAACGGATGACGAAAAAATGTTCAGAATGTTGCGGAATCAGAACTAGGAGCAGGTTACTTATAAATTAATATTATTTATATTAGCCGTTAATTTTATTATATGACGAACTGTCTATGAATACTAACTCGTATGAAAGATTTGAACGAACGGCTATAAATAAATATCATAACCTGAACGCTATATGCCGTTTTGAGAAAAAAAACTCGGTTGAAATTGGAATTGGAGCAGAATACATCAGCAACACATCTGCTAGTCTGAGTAAACAACGGTTACCTGACCGTTGCGACTCATTGTTCAGGCACCGCCTAACAATTAGAGACAGCAAACGTTAATATTATTGATATAATGCAGACATTTGTTGATACAAAATATCAAAAACGTATATCAACTAAAACTGAAATCAGTGAAAATAACATCAGTCTGCATTTTAATTAATTTAATAAGAACAGAATTAAATTCAAGTAATTTAGTGGTAGTAGATCGTGATTTCTCAAAACGATGTTGGCTAGCTGATATAATTGAACTACAAAAGTGCAGAAGCTGCCACTTTATCAATTTAACTGCAACTCACAGACAACTTAAAAATTTATATAATGGTTTACATGGAGAAGAAGCACAGTATTTAAATAAACATGCTGAAACTCCATCAGGTCCAGGTGAATAAATTGAGTTAATAGTTAATATTAAGTTCGCTTAATAGAAAACTTTCGAGGATAACAGAACTAAAAATGCAGTTAGAGATATTTAGCCTTGTACGGATAGTAACTATCCTAAGTCAAACCAGTAAGCGAGTACGTGGATTGAAAGAATACTGCAAATAAATCGGCTGACGCCTGATCAGAGTTTGGTGCCATGCCCAACTAACCAAGTTGGAAAAGACAAAGTTTAAGAATTCTTTAGGAACTTGTAAACGGCAACGAGATAAATAGTTTTTGTAACAATGCGTGTTACACGAAACAAAATTAATTTTTTCAATAACATAACGTGAGAAATCTGAGATTCTGCTCCCAGTTTTGAATATATAATAACGATATTTGACATTTTTAAGCGTTGATATCTTTTAGAGAACCATGGAGGTGTATTTGTCCTCTTATGGAACACTAATGAAACGCATCTATATATATATCTATCTATATCTTATTAGTATGTGTGCGAAAAATAAATTGAATCGGTTGAAGATTGTGCCTTATATTTGATTTTTTCGAAATGCGATGGTCAGGGGAGGCAATTCGAAAATCTAAAACAAACTCGTATAGCGTACAAACATAACGAATCTAAATTCAAAATTTCGTTGCTCTTATTTTGCGTACACTACTTAGCCCCCAGGGCTTCATAACACCACATTTAAAGGTGTATAACTTCCGAGTTTTTTAATCAATCTTACCCATATTTACAACTTAGATCAAGAATAGCCTAATTATGGTGTGTGCCAAATAGAAATTCAATCGGTTAAAAATTGTCTTTAATAATTTTTTTTTCGAATTGCGGGAGTCGGGGGAATAAATTTAAAAATCAAAATCAAACTGGTCTAGCGTACAAAAACAACGAATCTAGATTTCAAATTTGGTTGCTTTAGCTCTTACAGTCTCTTAGATATACGGACGGGTAGACGGACGGACAGGCGGGCATGGCTAGATCGACTCGCCTTGTCGTCCTGACCAAGAATATATATACTTTATAGGTCTCTGATGATTATTTCTATATGTTATATAATTTTGGACCTTGCACATTTCCATTAGCTCCGCTTTGCTTCTTTTTTATGGCAAAGGGACTTAAAAGCGTAGTAGTAAATTAAGTTTTGCAAAGTTAAACTTTTTAAAACATCTGGAAAAACACCAGGGTAATCTGAAGAAAATCTTTTAAGCACAGGCAAATTAAATGGAACGTTTAAGGTTGAATGATAACTATCTTCCGGAAAAACAAGAGGACAAGTTTGCTCTATTGTAACATTAGAAGAGTCCAATGCTAAAATCAGGTCAAGAAAAAAGCCCATTAAAATTTCAAACAGGATTTACCTCAAAGATTGTTAGGCCTTATAGCAAATCAAGGAAATTATTAAATGTTACTGGTAACATAAAATTAGGCATGATAGGAATGTGCGACCAGTCCATTTTTGGCAGGCTAAAATTCCCGAAAAAAAGCTGGATAGTTCTGACAAGATAGAACGGATGACGAAAAAATGTTCAGAATGTTGCGGAATCAGAACTAGGAGCAGGTTACTTATAAATTAATATTATTTATATTAGCCGTTAATTTTATTATATGACGAACTGTCTATGAATACTAACTCGTATGAAAGATTTGAACGAACGGCAGTAAGTACTCCACCTCTAACCCCAAATGAACGGGATCGTCTGATGCAAGTGTATATGCTACAAAATATAGATAAATCAGGAATTTCATGCTTTAACCAGGTTTCGGTGAAAATTAAATTTCGATTAAATCATCAGCTGACGTATCTGGGGACAGCCTAGATACAGAAGTATTTGCCTCTGTAGGTAATCTTACCGTTTGAGGTGAACTACCAATATGTGAAATATGTGGTGAAATAATAACAATATGGACAACGGATAAACTTATATCAAACGCGTTTTTATTGTCTGAACTATTATTATTATTTACTGCAGCTGATGGTGATAACTGTCAAAGCATAGGAGATGGTATTTTAAGTGAACCAGATGAATATGGTAGTAGATTTACCGTTATCTTGGTAAAATTATCACCAAAAGTTTAAAAATCTTCATGTAATTTGGTGAATGCTATACGTAAAGCATTAAAACCCAGCCTTGTATCATGATCTTTTGAAAGTTGAACTCAGCTTCAAGACAAGACTCGCATCATTATTTAAAACCAGATTTATTAGATATAAGGTCTTTGACTCTGGCTGTGTAACCGGCACACCTAACATGTATTTTCTTATGGCACAACCAGCAATCAATGACACGGCTCTGATGTCAGATGGGCATTTACAATTTGTTGCACAACAGAAAAGTATGATAATGAAATTTTTAAACTCTTTAAATATAGTGTGCTGCACACAAAACAGAAGGATAGACAGCAACTTAGCTTAACCCTTTATATCGCAGAATTGCACAACTGCAACATACCGTTTAGAAGCCATTATCTTCCAGTGTGTATTGGCAAATTTTAAAAAAATAATTTATTGCTGTTTAGAAACAATTAAAAGGGCTGGTCACTCTTTATTATGCCAAAGATCCCAGATATAATTATTTTTCCAGTGACTTTTGTAAATTCTAAAAACTTCAATTTATCTGCAGTTTTTTATTAAAAAACAAAAGTATTAAATAAAAATATATAAATTAAACAATCAATAATATGTTGAATTTAGTATGTTATATATATTTGACAGTTAAAAATTTTTTTTTCCTGTTACGCACATTTGTTGCAGATCTGCAACACACAGTGTTTCTTGAAAAAACAATGAAAGAACCGAAATTAAAAAAAATAAGAGAATTTGTATTTTTTTATTTTGAATTTTACGCCACATCAATTGTGATCGAACACTCGTTGAGTATAGACGTGCCTATCTTCTAGCGGACGATTAACGAACGCATAATTACTCTCTCTGCGCTCTCAGAGCGAACGTATCATTGCGCACGCGCCCATTGATTAAACCAATCGCGTGACTCACTCGCGCGTTACAATTGGTCTTTCCGTATCTCGTGATCACAAAAATAAAAAAAAGGGTAGATTTGTAAAAGAGAAGGATGAGCTCCCAACAACAGTCAGCAAAACGGACAGGGCCTCCTCCGCCCTAGAACCTGAAGAAATTAGGCGCAAAATCCCACGCGGTCGATCGACCATGAGTCCACTGGACTAAGGAGCCAGTACTTGCAGTGGCAAAAGCCCGGCTGGACAACAACTCGTTTGCTGTACTGTCTAACGACAGCGATGACGATTCTGAGAATGAAGAGATGGACCCGTGCAATATGGTTCCAAAACGCAGTGACAAAACCCTTGGAGAAGCCCCTAAACCAAAACCGAAATCCATCAAGCAACCACTTATATTTATTCCGGATATTAGCAAAATCGGAGCCTTCATTAAAACCATAAATGGGATTGTTGGAGACAACAAAGACTTCATTTACAAATCTTGCATAAGATCAGAGTCATGATGCCAGATAAGGAGACCTACTTCACTCTAAAACACCTCCTTGACAAACACAACATTAGGTATCAGACCTTCCAACCGCGTACCGAGCGTGCATTCCGCATTGCTGTGAAACGTTTGCGCCTGACTACAGACAAGGCTGACATTGTCGACTCCCTATCTAAGCAGGGGCACACTGTCAGGAAACTCCACAACGCCACTAGCCGCATCAGTAAAGCGCCAATATCAATCCTTTTCGTCAACCTGGAGCCCTCCAAGGGCTCCTCCGCCAAGCGTGGTTGGTGGGGTTCCTGAATCTGCAGTCCAAAAGGCAGAGCACTCTTTAAGTACATACGGAGAAAAAAGTTAAGCTGCCATGCCCTGGATCAGCCCACTTACTGGCCCACGGATCCTCGCAAGATACCGGACATACTGGACTTTGCCATATCCAGTGGCATTGACCCATCAAAAATAGTGTGTCGATCTACCACGGACCTACTGTCGGACAATAGTCCCATCACCCTAGATTTTAATGTGCCAGTGACTAGAGCATCTGTCCGCAGTAGGTTATGGAAAAATGCAACAGACCCTACCAAGTACAAGAGTTGGCTAGAGTGCAATGTGAGCTCTTCCCTGATCGCTCTATAGATGACCTCACCAACGCCATTAAAGAAGCAGCCAACTATGCAACGCCTTTGGTAAGTTCCACTCCCCGAGCCGAGAATTGAGGAGAACTTCCTTGGATTCGTTCCTACAGCGCTTTGAGCCAAGCGACCCTCAGCATAACCTGTGGCATGTTGGTCGCCACATCTAAAGGCCAGCAGTAAGACCTACTGTGGTCAGGGATTTAAGAGGAGCATGGTGTCGCTCAGAGTTCGAAAGAGCTGAAGCTTTTTCGGAACATCTTTTTGAGACGTTCACTCCATTTAAACGTTGCTCTGATGATGACAGAGCTAAAACTTTGAGGCTTCTTTTCCCTGCCCAGTACCAGCAACCAAACTATTCCACCAACAACGGCTGCAGAGGTCGTGCAAGAACTCAGTATGATGAAAAGTAGCAAATCCCCAGGACACGATGGAGCGGATGCGACTGCTCTCAAGATGCTTCTGACCCCCTGCATTCTCCGGCTTACCAGCGTCATCAACCAATGCCTGCGTATTGGTCACTTCCCAAACACCTGGAAACGTGCGGAAATAATTATGATCCCAAAGCCAGGAAAACCTGAAACCAATCTGGCAATAATGCAGCGCAGTTATGCTTGATGTTAAGCAGGCGTTTAACAGGGTTTGGCACACAGAGCTATTGCTAAAGCTTAAGAGCAGCCTGCCGGACGCCTATTTCGTGCTGCTGAAATAGTATCTAGAGGATAGGCACTACTATGTTATGTGTGGCAGTGCCAAGTCTGTCTGTCCGTCCGGCCGTATAAACGTCTGTTTCTCAGAGACTATAATAGCTAGACCATCCAAATTTTAAACCTAGATTTGTTATTTTCGTACCGTAAACAAGTTTGTTTTTGATTTTTATTTTCCTCTCCTGACCACCGCAATTTGAAAAAAAAAACGAATTTTAAGTACAATTTTCGACCGATTGAGTTACTTTTTGGTACACATCATAATTAGACCATTCTTGATCTATGTTGTGAATCTGGGTAAGATTGATCAAAAATCTCGGAAGTTATGCATCATCAGAAGTGGTGTTACGGGCAACGGGGGGTTATAGTAGTGCGCGCAAAATAAGAGCTAGAGCAACGCAATTTGGAACGTAGATTTGTTATGTTTGTGCGCTATACGAATTTGTTTTACATTTTCGAATTTCCTCCCCTGACCACCCGCAGTTCAAAAAAATCGATTATAAGGCACAATTTGAAACCGATCAAAAATCTTTTTAGCACTCATATTAAAAAGATTGTGCCTGATCTAAGTTGTAAATTTCGTTAAGATTGAACAATAAACACGGAAGTTATACAACATTGCCACGATATAGAGCGCGGGGGGCAAAAAGCTTTTATTTAAGATGATATTTTATTTATTTTAATTAGATGATAGATAATAAATAAATTTTATAATCAACAGTTGACGAGGAAGTATTTCAATTCATAACAGTAACACTAAAAATTACGATATGCTAAAAGTAACATTAACATTAAGTAACAGTGACATTCACAACAAGTAACAAATCTGTAGTCGAGTGTACCTGACTACGAGAGCTCCTTTGCCTACATATACAGCTATACACACGTACTCACACATACACACAGTTTTGCACGTACTTAGCCATTGCGCGCACCTATTAGACCTGTATATTGACTTAATATGTGTGCGAAAAAGAAATTTGAGAGGTTAAAAATTGTACCTTATAATTGATTTTTTTTAAATTGCGGGGGGCATGGTAGAAAATTCGAAAATCTAAAATAAACTCGTATAGCTTAGGAACATAACGAATCCAGATTCAAAATATCGTTGCTCTACCTCTTATTTTGTGCGCACTACTATACCCCCCGGGGCCAATAACGCCACTTTTTATTATGTATAACTTCCGATTTTTTTGATCAATCTTACCCAGATTCACAACATGGATCAAGAATGGTCTAATTATGATGTGTGTCAAAAAGAAATTTAATCGGTTGAGAATTGTGCTTAATAACCGTTTTTTTTCGAAATGTGGTGGTCAGGGGAGGAAATTGAAAAATCTAAAATAAACTGGTCTAGCGTACTTTTCGATTTTGCATATTTCCAATAGCTCCGCTTTGCTTCTTTTTAGCCCCTTTGCCATTTTGTAAAAAAGAAGCAAAGCGGAGCTAATGGAAATGTGCAAAATTCAAAAGTATGTAACATATAGAAATAATCATCGAAGACCCCATAAAGTATATATATTCTTGATCAGGACGACAAGACGAGTCGATCTAGCCATGTCAGTCCGTCCGTCTGTCCGTCCGTTCGTCTGTCCGTCTGTCTGCTCGTCCGTCTGTATGAACGTCTGTGTCTCAGAAACTATAAGAGCTAGAGCAACCAAATTTTAAACTTAGATTAGTTATTTTTGTTCGCTATACAAGTTAATTTTAGATTTTTGAATTTCCTCCCCTGACCACCACAATTCGAAAAAAACGATTATTAAGCAAAATTTTCAACCGATTGAATTTCTTTTTGGCACACATTACAATAAGATAATTTTTGACCGATGTTGTTGATTTGGGTACGATAGTTAAGAAAACTCGCAAGTTGTACATCATTAAAAGTGGCGTTATGTGGCGCGTGGGAGGCTTAGTAGTGCGCGCAAAATAAGAACTAGAGCAACGAAATTTGGAATCTAAATTTGCTATGTTCGTACGGTATACGAATTTGTTTCAGATTTTCAAATTTCCTCCCCTGACCCACGCAATTAAAAAAAATTGATTATAAGACACAATTTTCAAACGTCAAGTTTGTTTTTGTCACACATATTATTAAGACCATTCCTAATTTACTATGAGTATGTGTGTGTATGGCTGTATATGTAGGGAAAGGGGCTCTCGTAGTCGGGTACACTCGACTACAGATTTCTTACTTGTTTATAAAAAGGCAAAGGGGCTAATTAATAAAATAAATAAATTAAAATTAAGATTAAAAATATGTAATTATATTTAATTTTAAATTTTAAGCTGGGAGTGTTAAAAATTGAATTGAATTGAATTGATGACCCACAAAAAACCCAATTAGATCATCTGTATTAGTAGCGATGTTAATTATTATTAGTTAAAAAGTTAAGGATTAAATTTTTGTTTGTTTCTAAGGGTAATTCCGCACTGATAACTCTGTTGAGCTTGTTATAGTCAGAACAGAGTACCTTCAGAGGTTCATGCAATAAGTAATTAATGGTACATGTGTTAAGGTAGATTGGGTTAAAGTGTAAAGTGTTTTCGTTTCATAAGTGTCGACAAATTCTTTGGACCATCTTTTGATGAATCCTATAGTTTGAGTAGCCTAACTTATAGTAAATGCAACATGGGCATTGAAATTTAACTTGTGGTCAAGTAGAATTCCTAAGTCCATGGCACTATCTAGCCTGTCTATGGTAAGGTGATCAAGAGTGTAATTGAACGTAAGAGGTGTACCTCGAAAACATGACATTACATTTAGAGCTGTTTAAATGAAATAAATTAAATTTACACCAATTAAAAAACAAGTGTAGTTCAGACTGCAGTAAATGAGAAAATTTTATGTCATTAAAAGTGATATATACATTTACATAATCTGCATACATTAGTATGTTAGAATAGGAGAAAACGTGTGAAAGATCATTGATAAAAAGATTAACAAGTAAGAAGTCTGTAGTCTAGTGTACCCGACTACGAGAGCCCCTTTGCCTACATATACAGCCATACACACACATACTCATACATACAGACAGTTCTGAACGTACTTAGCTATTGCGCGCACCTTTTAGCCCCCACGCTCTATAGCGCGGTACTTAATGTTGTATAACTTCCGTGTTTATTGTTCAATTTTAACGAAATGCACAACGTAGATGAAGAATGGTTTACTTAATATGTGTGCGAAAAAGAAATTTGATCGGTTTAAAATTGTACCTTCAAATTGCAGGGGTCAGGGGAAAAAATTAAAAAATCAAAAACAAACTCGTATAACTTACGAACATAACGAATCTAGATTTAAAGTTTGGTTGCTCTAGCTCTTATAGTCTCTGAGAAACAAGCGTTCATACGGACGGACGGACGGACGTACGGACGGACGGACGGACAAACGGACAGACGGACAGGGCTAGATCGATTCAGCTAGTCGTCCTGATCAAGAATATATATACTTTGTGGGGTCTCCTATGATTATTTCTATGTGTTACATACTTTTGGATTTTGCACATTTCCAATAGCTCCGCTTTGCTTCTTTTTACAAAAAAAACAAAGGGGCTAATAATAATTCCGAGTGCAACATATGTGGTGCAAAGCTTTTTGCATTCAGCACTATTTTTAATTTGCATGCTATGCTCGATAGTAGTTGAAACGCCGTTAGAAATTTGTGGCAGCACAATCGGAGGCCGATTTCGATTATGGAAAACAAATTCTTTAATAACCAGAACATTTTGCAACAGAGGGTGTTGAAAACATACGCCGGGACACTAATTTTAAAAGAGGATATTTCCCTAACATATTTAAAGATAAATTAAGGAATATAAATATCTTGGTTTTAACAATTTATACCGGACAATTTATAACAGTATACCGTATTTCCTCTTTATTTTGCTCCATGTGTATGACGATATAACTCACGAATGACTAAACACAACCAAAAACAAGTAAGAAATCTGTAGTCGTGTGTACCCGACTACGAGAGCCCCTTTGCCTACATATACAGCCATACACTCACATACTCATACATACACACAGTTTTGCACGTACTTGGACATTGCGCGCGCCTTTTAGACCCCGTCGCTCTATAGCGCGATACTTAATGTTCTATAATTTCCGTGTTTATTGTTCAATCTTAACGAAATTCACAACGTAAATTAGGAATGGTCTTAATAATATGTGTGTCAAAAAGAAGTTTGATTGGTTGAAAATTGTGTCTTATAATCGATTTTTTCGAATTGCGGTGGTCAAGGAAGAAATTTGAAAACCTTGTATACCGTACGAACATAGCAAATTTAGATTCCAAATTTCGTTGCTCTAGCTCTTATTTTGCGCGCACTACTATACCCACACGGGCCCTATAATGCCACTTTTGATGATGTCTAACTTCCAAGTTTTTTGATTAATCCTACCCAAATTTACAACAAAGATCAAAAATCGCCTATTTATGATGTGTGCCAAAAAGAATTTTGATCGGTTGAAAATTGTGCTAAATAAGAGTTTTTTTCGATTTGCGGGGATCAGGGGAAGAAATTAAAAAATCCATAAACAAACTTGTATAGCGTACGATAAAAACAAATCTAGGTTGAAAATTTGGTTGCTCTAGCTTTTATAGTTTCTGAGAAACAGGCGTTCATACGGACGGTCGGACAGAAAGACGGACATGGCTAGATAAACTCGGCTTGTTGTCCTGATTCAGAATATATATACTTTATGGGGTCTCCGATGATTATTTCTATGTGTTACATACTTTTGGATTTTACACATTTCCAATAGCTCCGCCTTGCTTCTTTTTTTACAAAAAGGCAAAGAGGATAACAATCAAACACGTGTTAGCGCCGGAGGTAAATAGGTATAGCATGACCCGATGCGACCAATAAAACTATAACTAATCCGCTTGCAGCGACATCTAGCGAAAACACCGCAAGTCTTTTTTGACCATCTAATATATTATTAAATAAATACGAGTAAATAAATAAATAAAACAGAGTGGAAATAGGAAAAGTAAGCAACGTGAGAAAGAAAACAAAAAATTACTTTGCACAAAGCAGTAAAACAGCATACGATAGCATAGGTTAGCACGGCGATCACTTTAATTAGCCATAAAAGTGAAAAGGCTTATAAGTTAGTCGTCAAACGTCTAAACGCAGATAGCCAAACTACACCTGCTGAGACCGAGCGGGTTCATAATGAGTGAACATGCTTTCCCCAGTAAAACAGTTTCATTAAAGAGCTGCAAAACAGCACATCGCGCACCTAGTCCAAGCAGCGTTGTTGCAGTAACATTAGTCAAACCCAGCAAGGCTCCAGGGCCATAAGGTATTCCCAACCGTTCATTCACGTTTGTAATCACGCTTCGATCATCAGTATTTGCTGATTTGTTTACAAAATGCCATAGCGAGGAAAATTTTTCATTTATATGGATTTTACAAAGCTTGATATTGCTCACTAAGCCAGGAAAGCTTCCAGACAAGACATCTACGTATAGGTTCGACACCGTAGGTAAAATCCTCGAAAGAGTCATCTGCACCAGACTAGATCCACTGTGGACGACATGAATATGGTTGAGATAGGGAGTAAAGCCATCGACAGCACCAGATGGGCCAGGAGCACAAACAAGTAGTGTATGATCCTCACGTTGGACGTTAAATATGCATTTAGCACGGCAAGGTGGGACGTCACACTGGATGCACTGGGGAAGTTTGATGTTCCGGATTATCTCAGAAAACTAATAAGAAGCTATTTTTGGGGCAAGTGCTTTTGTTTAGAACATCACACCATGTATCAGCTGCACTTGCACAAGAATCCGCTCTTGGCCCTCTTTTATGGAATATTATGCATGATGGCATACTACGGCTGCGCTTGCCAACAAATACGCATATTGTTGGTTTTGCAGACGATCGCTGCTGGCTAGCAGCCAATTTAAAGCCAATAATGTGTGTGTCATATTCTATAAAATATCATTTCGTGAGCACCTAGACCATATGTAAAAACTGGTAGACGAATCAACGCGGGCACTCTCTAGGATCATGCTCAGCACACGGGGTCCGAAACAGAAACGCTGAAGGTTTTTGATGAGCGTCAAAAACAACTTACCGCCTAAGTGCTATTCGAGTTTGTTGTGCTTTTAGGACAATTTTAGACGATATTGCATTTGTCATCGCGGGAATGGTGCCTGTTGAAGATTTGGCATTAGAGTACAGCACAATACATGTACCTTTTTAAGCGATTGGATTGCACACAATAAATGTATCACTGATTATCTACAGTGTGAATATTGTTAAAATTGAATAAAGAACTCGGAAGTTATTTAATATTAAGTATCGCGTAATGGAATACGGGGGTAAAAGTCGAACGCAACAGTTCTTAGTGCGTATAGAACTGTGTACTTGTATTTATATAAATGTCGCATAATAAACCTAGCTTGACCACTGTGCGTGTGTATGCAAGTCGCTGCGGTACAATAGTTTCGGCATGTTGTGAAATTATTAATGCTTACGCGGAATTCGGAAATTGCGACGTAGAATATAGACAAAAGAAACATAGTACCGTTAAGCGAGGCGACAGCACTGTCGCGCTGTCGCTGAGTGTAGTCTAACTTGCGTCTGCAACAAAAACAGAAGTGTCATTATGAAGGGCTGGTCAGTTTGGTTGTGACAGTGAAAAATGCATGTTGGAATTCGCTACGCTCAACAAATAAGAAATTACATCAGCATGGCTGATCAACCAAATGTATCTAATGGTTCTCCGACATCAGAAGTGGGATCTGCCTTTTCTACAAATAATAATAAAAACGATGCATATTTGGCAGTTTTACAAGTGCAAAATCACAACCTGTTGGAAATTATCAAAAATATGCAGGCACCTAGGTCATCGCTAGTTGAAGAAAAGAGAAAACATATATCCCTTCCAAAATTTAATCCTGATTTAGTTGGTGAAGATGTTTCAGCTTGGTGTACAACAGTGGATCTCATTTTTACTGACATCATGCCCGAAAGTAGCGGCCTGATGATAACTTTAAGTTAGGCACTAGAGGGAAGCGCATCACAATGGTTGTCCCAAATATGGTTTGCCGGCATCATAACTTAAAGAACTCTTCTTTCAACGCATTGTTGGCATCGAAACGTCTGCTGCCGTACTCATGAAAATTTTGAATGGGCGACCAAACTCTGGAGAAGGCTTCAATGATTATGGCATATGAATACATTATTATGTTATATAAATATGGATCAAAATTATTTACAGAGAGTTTTACATATTATCATGGACAAGTTTTTAAAACATGATGTAGCAGTGGGATGTGAAATTCTTAGCCAAGGCTTTAGCGTAACAATGGACGCTGATAAATTTTTGTTTTACAAGACGAAAAGGGTAGAATCACTACATATTGCCAATTATAAAGAGGGTATAGAATCTAATATTGAAGTAGATGATTTGGATAAGGAAGCCTTGATAAACATTTTACAATTTCATTCCGATGGGTTTATTGAAGGGACACCACTGGGCAGTTGAAATTAGACTAATAGATCAGCAAAAGACAGTTAAACGGAGACCATTTAGGCTTAGTGAAGAAGAAAAAAAGAAAGTGCGGTATAAAATTGACAAATTACTACAAGCTAAAACTATTCGTCCAAGTCGTTCACCTTTCGCTAGCCCTATGATGCTAGTTAAGAAGAGCAAGTAAGAAGTCTGTTGTCGAGTCAGAGAAAATTCGAAAATCTAATACAAACTCGTATAGCGTACGAACATAACAAATCTACGTTCCAAATTTCGTTGCTCTAGCTCTTATTTTTCGCGCACTACTATACCCCTCCGGTGCCGATAACGCCACTTTTGATGATGCATAACTTCCGAGATTTTTGATCATTCTTACATAGATTCACAACATAGATCAAGAATGGTCTATTTATTATGTATACCAAAAATAAATTTGATCGGTTGAAAATTTTACCTTATAATCGATTTTTTCAAATTACGGGGGTCAGGGGAGAAAATTCGAAAATCTAAAACAAACTTGTATAGCGTACGAACATAACAAATCTACGTTCCAAATTTCGTTGCTCTAGCTCTTATTTTGCGCGCACTACTATACCCCCCCGGTGCCAATAACGCCACAATTCACAACATAGATCAAGAATGGTCTATTTATGATGTATACCAAAAATAAATTTGATCGGTTGAAAATTGTGCTTAATAATCGATTTTTTCGAATTGCGGGGGTCAGGGCAGGAAATTGAAAAATCAAAAACAAACTTGTATAGCGTACGAAAATAACGAATCTAATTTTAAAATTTGGTTGCTCTAGCTCTCATAATTTCAGAGAAACAGACGTTCATACAGACGGACGGACGGACAGTCGGACGGACGGACGGACGGACGGACGGACAGACGGACAGACGGACGGACGGACAGACGGACATGGCTAGATCGAGTCGTCTTGTCGTCCTGATCAAGAATATATATACTTTATGGGGTCTCCGATGATTATTTCTATGTGTTACATACTTTTGGATTTTGCATATTTCCAATAGCTCCGTTTTGCTCTTTTTTACAAAAAGGCAAAGGGGCTAAAAATGGCTTTGATCGACTATGTGATGACTATCGCATATTGAACGAAAATACAGTAGCTGACAAGTACCCGTTGCTCCTCATATCAGATCAAATTGCAAGACTTCGCGGTGCTAAATATTTTTTTTGTGCATAGATATAGCAAGCGGTTTCTATCAAATTTCAGCCCACGAGGACTCAATTGAACGAACCGCATTTGTCACGACCGAGGGTCAATATGAGTTCCTGACGATGCCGTATGGTTTGAAAAATGCACCATCTGTATTCCAGCGGGCAATAATGAAAGCCTTAGGGGAATTATCCTATACATATGGGATAGAGTATATAGATGATGTTCCTATAATAGCTGAAAATTAAGAAGATGCGTTAGCTAGACTCCAGACAGTATTAAAGCCGTTAAGAAAGGCTGGATTTTCATTTAATATCACTAAAGTGAGCAACGGCGAAATTAGGCCAAATGCACGAAAGATTAAAGCTTTCGTTGGCTTACCACTACCACAAAATGTGTCACACCTAAGACATTTCATTGGGTTGACCTCTTATTTAAACCTCTATATTTTCTCACATCGAAGAAAAACGATCATTTTAATTGGTTGCCTGCGCATGAACAGATACGAACAAAAATAATAACCGTATTAACGCAGGCGTCATTTTTAATCATATTTGATCCTCAGTACCCAATAGAGCTACACGCTGACGCAAGTAGTATAGGCTATGGAGCCATACTGCTGCATAAAATTAACAACAAACCTCACGTAGTAGAATATTATAGTAAGTGTACATCGCTCGCCGAATCTAAATACCATTCGTACGAATTGGAGACGTTAGCAGTGGTAAATGCTGTTAAGCACTTTCGACACTATTTACAGTGACGCAAATTTGTCGTTTATACTGACTGCAATTCTTTAAAGGCCAGCCGCACAAAAATAGATTTAACACCAAGGGTGCATCGATGGTGGGCATTTTTACAGGCATTTGATTTTGAAATAGAGTATAGAAAGGGCGAGCGAATGGCTCGTGTAGATTTTCTTTCTCGGGATCCAGTAAAGTTTTATTAAAATACCTGAGATGCGAATAAATCTAACTGAAGTATCTGACAATTGGTTGGTTTTGGAACAACAGCGAGATTCTGAAATGAATGAAATAATACATAAGCTAAGATATGATGAGTTGCCAGGAAATCAGGACAAAACGTATGAATTGCGAGGGGAAGGATTACTGCATAGAAATAGTAAGACCAAATGTTTACCAGTTATCCCAAGAACTTTTAGATGGGCAGTTATAAATCACGTTCATGAAGCAATTATGCATTTGGGATGGGAAAAGACACTAGACAAGGTGTATAGGTATTACTGGTTTGAAAATATGTCAAAATATGTGTGTAGGTTTGTCGAAAATTGCATTACATGTAAAATATCAAAGCCGCAGGTGGGAAAAGTGTAGGTAGAGCTTCATCCTATTCCTAAAATTCAAATACCGTGGCATACCGTGCTCATTGACATAACGGGAAAACTAAGTGGTAAAAATGATTTAAAGGAATACGTTATCGTCGTTATAGATGCCTTTACCAATTTTATAGTAGATCAAGGACGTAGTTTCGCAAATAAAAGTTTTCGTGAATTCTGCACCTCGCAAAAAATTAATTTACATTTAATTAGCACTGGTGCAAGTAGAGCAAACGGTCAGGTTGAACACGTCATGAGCACTCTGAAAAGTATGTTGACTGCAGTGGAAACCAGTCAAAGATCATGACAGGATGCGTTGGCCGATTAGCCGTGTAACAAAGTTCAGCCCGCTAGAGTTATTAATTGGTAAGGAAGCCCGTCCTATTGGTTTATTGCCGATAGATGAGGAAGGTGGTGATGAAGTAGACAAGGAAAATTTAACATGGGAGGTTAAGAGAAATATGGAATCTCTGACAAAAAAAGGTTTGATAAAAATAAAGCTAAAGTCTTAAGATTCAATGTGGGTGATCACGTTTTAATAAGAAATGAAGAATGTAGGGCAAACTAAACTTGATCCTTAATTTAAAGGCCCATTTGAAGTAGTTTAAGTTTGGGCTGGATATAGATACTACTATAGATTACTAAAATCATTAACATGCAATCGAAAGTATAAATATCCTCAAGAATGTTTAAAGGGCAAACCCAAACAATCAACTAATTGAAAAATTAAGTAAAGATAGAGACAGCACGATGGAAGTTTTTTCAGAAAATTAAGATCGCTTTATAGCAGACGAGAAGTGCTATGGTGGGGGTCGAATGAAGATCGCACCATAACAGACGAGAAGTGTAATGGCGGGGACCAAAATAATAAAATACACTAATGTTTTAAAAATTAATAAGGACTTACACTAATGTTTAAAAAAAAAAAAATTATAATGAAGTGCAGAAGGACTTACACAAATGTTTTTTTTTTTTGTTGTTTTTGTCAATAATGTGTTAAAGGAACTACACAAATATTAATTTGATAAAGGTTAGTAAAAGGAACTACATAACCTTTGATTTGAAATTGAATGAATTATGTATTGAATTTGAATATTGTCTTTGGGTTTGATAACGATAGTCTATGTTTAGTGTAGCCATAAGATTTGAATGTATCTAATAAAGAACTTCCTTAAAAGAAAGAGGTATTAAGTCTTCGAATCATGAAGTGATGTCACATATATTGCTGTATTAACATAGCACACGAGGACGTGTGATTTGTCAGGAAGGCCGTGTCACATAATAAACGTGACCATTGTGTGTGTATTTACAAAACGCTGCGGTGCAATAGTGCGCCATGTTGCGAAATTATTGATGCATGTGCATCATTTGGGAATGGCGACGTAGAATATTCCCGCATAAACAGCATTTGGAAATTTCGACGTAGAATATTGACAAAAACAAAGTACCGTTAAGCGAGGCGACGGACTGTCGCGCCGTCGCTGAGTGTAGTCCAACTTGAGTCTGCAACAAAACAGAAGCGTAGATCTGTGTGAATTATGAAGGGCAGTTCAGTTTAGTTCAGATAGTTGTATGTGCAAGTTGGAATTCGCTACGCTCACAAGTGAATTAGATTAGCATGGCTGACCAGCAAAATGAAACAAATGGTCCTTCGATATCAGTAGTGGGATCTGATTTGCCTACAAATAATAATATTAACGATGCATACTTGGCAGCTTTACAAGTGCAAAATCACAACCTGTTGGAAATTATCAAAAATATGCAGACACCTAGGTCATCGCTAGTTGAAGAAAAGAGAAATACATATATCCCTTCCAAAATTTAATCCTGATGTAGTTGGTGCAAGATGCTTCAGCTTGGTGTACAACAGTGGATCTCATTTTTACTGACAAAATGCCTAATGAGAAGTTTAAGAGATCGATGTATCACTAGCATTGGCACACATGGCACAAATTAATGACAAATTGTCGCGTTGGGTTTTCAAAAACAATATAAACAGCTGAAGCGAAATGCAACAACAACTATAGGCGCACACGTTTGGGAAGCGCAATCTTGATGACGTCGCATTCACAACAGGCTCAGAGCTCAAAAAGTTCAAGTATTCACTCACAAGTGAAATGCAATTATTGTGGAAAGCTTGGACACAAATTCGCCGAATGTCGTGCTCGACAGAGGACGCCAATTCAAGGGAAAGGCCACTTTGGAAATTCAACACAAGGTTCTAAAGACCGGCCAACTCTAAAATGCTTTAAATGCGACGAACCTGGACACTACGAATCCGCTTGTCAAAAAAAAAAACGAACCCGAGTAAACGATCGACCGATTGAAAGGCGTGTAAACATGTGTACAGTAGCTCCACCAGCAGGGACAATGAGAAGTGAATCCGGTGAGTCCATTCCATTTTGCTTTGACTCTAAGGATCCGAATGCTCTTTGGTTAAGTAAAGTGTTGCCGACAAATTTAAAGGAGAAAGAATCAATAGCATTGTTAAAATTGAACGGCATATGTAATGATTCAATATGTAGTACTCAACAACTATTATGTAATATAAATATTGATCAAAATTATTTACAGATATTGTTACATATAATCATGGACAAGTTTTTAAAACATAATGTAGTAGTGGGACTGTGAAATTCTTAGCCAAGGCTTTAGCATAACAATGGACGCTGATAAATTTGTGTTTTACAAGACGAAAAGGGTAGAATCACTACAAATTGCTAATTATAAAGAGGGTATAGAATCTAATATTGAAGTAGATGATTTGGATAAGGAAGCCTTGACAAACATTTTTAAATTTCATTCTGATTGGTTTATTGAAGGGATACCAAAGACTAGGGTCACCACTGGGCAGTTGGAAATTAGTCTAATAGATCAGCAAAAGACAGTTAAACGGAGACCATTTAGGCTTAGTGAAGAAGAAAAAAAGAAAGTGCGGTATAAAATTGACGAATTACTACAAGCTAAAATTATTCGTCCAAGTCGTTCACCTTTCGTTTGACCCTATGATGATAGATAAGAAGAAAAATAGCTCTGATCGACTATGTGATGGACTATCGCATATTGAACGAAAATACAGTAGCTGACAAATACCCGTTGCTCCCCATATCAGATCAAATTGCAAGTTTTCGCGGTGCTAAATATTTTTCGTGCATAGATATAGCAAGCGGTTTCTATCAAATTTCAGCCCACGAGGACTCAATTGAACGAACCGCATTTGTCACGCCCGAGTGCCAATATGAGTTCCTGACGATGCCGTATGGTTTGAAAAATGCACCATCTGTATTCCAGCGGGCAATAATGAAAGCCTTAGGGGAATTATCCTATACGTATGCGATGTATAATTATAATAGCTGAAAGTAAAGAAGATGCGTTAGCTAGACTCCAGACAGTATTAAAGGCATTAAGAAAGGCTGGAATTTCATTTAATGTCACTAAAGTGAGCAACGGCGAAATTAGGCCAAATGCACGAAAGATTAAAGCTTTCGTTGGCTTACCACTACCACAAAATGTGTCACACCTAAGACATTTCATTGGGTTGGCCTCTTATTTTCGGCAATTTGTGTTAAACTTTTCGCAGACACTTAAACCTCTATATTTTCTCACATCCAAGAAAAACAATAATTTTAATTGGTTGCCAGCGCATGAACAGATACGAACAAAAATAATAACCGTATTAACGCAGGCGCCAGTTTTTAATCATATTTGATCCTCAATACCCAATAGAGCTACACGCTGACGCAAGTAGTATAGGCTATGGAGCCATACTGCTGCATAAAATTAACAACAAACCTCACGTAGTAGAATATTATAGTAAGTGTACATCGCCCGCCGAATCTAAATACCATTCGTACGAATTGGATGACGTTGGCAGTGGTAAATGCTGTTAAGCACTTCCGACATTATTTACAGGGACGCAAATTTGTCGTTTATACTGACTGCAATTCTTTAAAGGCCAGCCGCACAAAAATAGATTTAACACCAAGGGTGCATCGATGGTGGGCGTTTTTACAGGCATTTGATTTTGAAATAGAGTATAGAAAGGGCGAGCGAATGGCTCGTGTAGATTTTCTTTCTCGGGATCCAGTACTTGAAGAACTTAAAAGTTTCATTAAAATACCTGAGATGCGAATAAATTTAACTGAAGTATCTGACAATTGGTTGGTTTTGGAACAACAGCGAGATTCTGAAAAAGTTAAGATATGATGAGTTGCCAGGAAATCAGGACAAAACGTATGAATTGCGAGGGGAAGGATTACTGCATAGAAAAATTTAGTGAAATAGTAAAACCAAATGTTTACCAGTTATCCCAAGAGCTTTTAGATGGGCAGTTATAAATCACGTTCATGAAGCAATTATGCATTTGGGATGGGAAAAGACACTAGACAAGGTGTATGGGTATTACTGGTTTGAAAATATGTCAAAATATGTGCGTAGGTTTGTTCGAAAATTGCATTATATGTAAAATATCAAAGCCGCCGGTGGGAAAAGTGCAGGTAGAGCTCCATCCTATTCCTAAAATTGAAATACCGTGGCATACCGTGCACATTGACATAACAGGAAAACTAAGTGGTAAAAATGATTTAAAGGAATACGTTATCGTCCTTATAGATGCCTTTACCAAATTTGTCTATTTTTATCATACACTAAACATAGATTCTGAAAGCTGCATTAAGGCTGTAAAATCAGCAGTGCCATTATTGGGTTTGTCCACTCGAATTATAGTAGATCAAGGACGTAGTTTCGCAAGTAAAAATTTTCGTGACATTCTGCACCTCGCAAAAAAATTAATTTACATTTAATTAGCACTGGTGCAAGTAGAGCAAACGGTCAGGTTAAACGCGTCATGAGCACTCTGAAAAGTATGTTGACTGCAGTCGAAACCAGTCAAAGATCATGGCAGGATGCGTTGGCCGTAGTTCAGCTTGCAATGAATTGCTCAATTAACCGTGTAACAAAGTTCAGCCCGCTAGAGTTATTAATTGGTAAGGAAGCCCGTCCTATTGGTTTATTGCCGATAGATGAGGAAGGTGGTGATGAAGTAGACAAGGAAAATTTAACAAGGGAGGATAAGAGAAATATGGAATCTCTGACAAAAAAAGGTTTGATAAAAATAAAGCTAAAATCGTTAAGATTCAGTGTGGGTGATCACGTTTTACTAAGAAATGAAGAACGTCAGCAAACTAAACTTGATCCTTAATTTAAAGGCCCATTTGAAGTAGTTTAAGTTTGGGCTGGAAATAGATATTTACTAAAATCATTAACATGCAATCGAAAGTATAAATATCCTCAAGAATGTTTAAAGGGCAAACCCAAACAATCAACTAATTGAAAAATTAAGTAAAGATAGAGACAGCAAGATGGAAGTTGTTTCGGAAAATTAAGATCGCATTATAGCAGTCGAGAAGTGTTATGGCGGGGGTCAAAATAATAAAGTGTAGAAGGACTTTCACTAGTGTTTTAAAAATTAATAAAGTGTAGAAGGACTTACAATAATGTTTTAAAAATTAATAAAGTGTAAAAGGACTTACACTAATGTTTAAAAAAAAAAATAATAATAATAATGTGTAGAAGAACTTACACTTATTTTTTTTTTTTTTTTTTGTTGCTTTTGTCAATAATGTGTTAAGGGAACTTCACAAATATTAATTTGATAAAGGTTAGTAAAAGGAACTACATAACCTCTAATTTGAAATTGAATGAATTATGTATGTATGTTTTGGTTTGATAACAATAATGGTTAAGGGTAACCATAAGATTTAAATGTGTCTAATAAAGAACTTCTTAAAAGAAAAATTGAATTGTTGTCACATAAATTGCTGTATCAGCATAACACACAAGGTCGTGTGATTTGTTAGGAAGGCCGTGTCGCATAATAAACGTAGCTTGACCACTGTGCGCAACAGTGTGCAACTAAAACAGAAGCGTAGATCAGTGTGTAATTGTGAAGGGCTGGTCAGTTTAGTTGCGACTGTGAAAAGTGCAAGTTTTAATTCGCTCCGCTCAACAAATAAGAAATTACATCAGCATGGCTGATCAACCAAATGTATCTAATGGTTCTCCGACATGTATATATATATATATGTATGTCACTATTTGTGGGTAAAGTTGTTCTTGTAGTGCATTGCCCTCTGAAAGATGCTGCCGGCCTTCCTTTATAAAAACGGAAGTTGACAAAACTTATATATGCCGCTGTTAACACAGAAAAAAGGACAATAGATTCCGTTCTTCAACAAGTCTGCAATCACGTTGTTAACAAATTAAACTACACCATAACAACCACAATATCTCGTTGATATCATGAAATCATATTTTTAGTCCCTTTGCCATTTGATATAAGTAAGAAATCTGTAGACGAGTATACTCTGCGAGAGTCCATTTGCCTATAGATACAGCACGTGCCCCCCGAGCTCCATAACGCGATACTTAATGTTGTATAACTTCCGTGTTTTTGTTCAATCTTATGAACGCCTGTACACAATTTTCAACCGATTGAATTTCTTTTTGGCACACATCATAATCAGATCATTCTTGATCTATGTTGTAAATCTGGAAAGGATTGATTAAAAAGTCGGAATTTATACATCTTTAAATGTGGTGCTATGGAGCCGGGGGGTTAGGTAGTGCGCGCAAAATAAAAGCTAGAGCAGTGAAATTTAAAATCTAGATTTGTTATGTTCGTACGCTATACGAGTTTGTTTTAGGTTTTTCAATTTCTTCCCCTGACCCCCGCAATTGAAAAAAATCAATTATAAGGCACAATTCTTAACCGATCAAAATTTTTTTTTGCACCCATATTAAAAAGATTATTTCTTATCTACGTTGCGAAGTTAGACAATAAACACGGAAGTTATACAACATTAAGTATTGCGATATAGAGCGCGGGAGCTAAAAGGCACGCGCAATGGCTAAATACGTACAGAACTGTGTCTATGTGTGAGTATGTTCGTGTATAGCTGTATATGTAGGCAAAGGGGTCTCGTAGTCGGGCACACTTGACTACAGATTTCTTACTTGTTTCAAATTGTGGTCAGGGGAGAAAATTCAAAAATCTAAAACAAACTCGTATAGCATACGAAAACAACGAATCTAGATTTCAACTTTGGTTGCTCTAGCTCTCATAGTCTGTGAGAAACAGGCGTTCATACGGGCCGACGGACGGACAGACGGACATGGATAATCGACTCGGAATAATCATCGGAAACCCCATAATGTATATATATTCTCGATCAGAACGACAAGACGAGTCGATCTAGCCATGTCCGTCTGTCCGTCAGTCTGTCTGTCCATCTGACCCCCGCAATTCGAAAAAAATAACAATTATTAAGCATTTTTAACCGATCTAATTTCTTTTTGGTACACATATTAAGTACACCATTTTTGATCTACTTTTTGAATCTCGTTAAGATTGAACAAAAAGCTCGGATATTATACAACATTTATTATCGCGCTATAGATTGAGGACTAGTTGAACTGTGTTTATGTGTGAGTATGTGTGTACACCCGACTACAGAAATCTTACTTATCTATTTTCAATGGCAAAGGCCATATTTCGTCCGTATACCTATTTGGTATTTCTCGGTCATAAAATCAAAAAACAGAAGCGCTCGTAAGCTAGACCTGTCAATAGAAAACTTAGCTGGGCCATAAAATTATAAAAAGTTATAAGTTATAAGTTATAAGTTAAGTGTATAAGGAAGGTCTGCGTCCCCAGGACCTCTTACGGAACAATTTGTACGTAAGACCAATTAAAAGTCCAGTGGGCAAAAGTTGATTAAGGTGCTCTGGATGGAATTGGATGAATGCCAAACGATCATGTTGGGCTCCGAGAGGATATTACGAAACTCATTCCGGACGCCAGTTAACACAACGGAGAACAGCCGTTGACCACGACCACGGGAGTTACTCGCGGACCTTCTGCGTAGATGTTATTGTACAGTTGTTATTACCCACCAAATATTTTCTCGACTAACGGTCGACAGTCTTAATACTGCGTTCGCTTCGGGTATGCTTATGGATTTCGTTACAGCGTTTGTGGATTCCGTTGTATTGCAAGTATACTTGTATTACTTATTGCATGAACCTTTCAGGGTACTCTGTTCTGACTATAACAAGGTCTACAGAGTTATCAGTACGGAATTACCCTTAGAAACTAACAAAAATTTAATTCTTAACTTTTTAACTAATAATAATTAACATCGTTACTAATACTGATGATCTAATTGGGTTTTTCTGGGTTTTCCCAATTCTGTGCAACAAATGTTGGATCATTTTTAATTCAATTTTAATACTCCCAGCTTAACACTTAAAACTTAAAACTTAAATTAAAAATTTAAAATTTAAAATTTAAATATAATTATACATTTTTAATCTTTAACTTTAATTTTATTTCAATTTTGTATCAAAATTTTTGGTCGACTGCTCATAGTTGACATTAAATAAATAAATAAATAAATAAATAAAATTGGTATATACGCCTGATAGCCGAACAGCGTACGGCTGTCAGTGGATACACTGGATGAGAGTGTTACTTTACTCGCTGCCGATATAGGCAATTATCGTTCACCTTCGGAGGTTTAATGTGTGTAATCCATAGTTAATTATTTAATGATCTGTTTGCAACATGAGCTTTTTTTTTCCCGATGCCAATGTTTTCGGTTGTTGTCGAAAAGGTTCGCGTTCCCGTATCCTGGTTCCGTCGAGCAATAGCTTTAATTTATATCCGGTTGCCTTTTTTGGTGGAGCTGGGTGTGCATTGTCAGTTTCTTGCAATAGCCAAATCAAACATATTCAAATAGCGCAAAATAAAGTGCTCAGGCTTATCACTGGATGTGAGTGGTATGTCAGAAACAAAACATTACACAGTGATCTGAAAGTTGCCACAGCATTCCAGCAAATTAATTTTCACTCAAGTCGCTACAATAGTCGCATTAATAAACACAGCAATAGGTTAGCCAAAAGGCTGACTAGAACTCGCCCAGAACGACGCCTAAAAAGACGTCGACCTCATAACCTCATTAGCCGGATGCCCAGAAGGAGGCAAATTTAATTTTTATTGTATTTGTTAACCTACACCTTAGTGGTTAGCCGGTGCGCCCAATTGGGTTTAATTTATTGATAAAAAGGACACAAAGAGGTCTTAGGACCTCGGCTTCCTTAATAATAAAAAAAAAAAATAAAAAAGGTTCTGCGTTTTCCTAAAAATAGTGTATCCTTTATTGCTAGCTATATCTATGTGCGGGTACTCCCGGCGGATAGACTGCTGTCGGTAGATCTTGCAGCCTCTTAACGCTGCCATTTGCTTCTGCGCTTTCTTTACCTATTTATAGTTGGATTTGAACTCCAGTGACCTTATACCATATCAGTGACTACCAATGTGTTTCCAGTTCCACCACGTCTATTCCTGGTGGTGGCGGTGCTTACTTTACTGTAACCTCTATATCCTTCTCTGAATTTTTTTCAGGTACCTTCAAGTATCCACCTGTACATACGTAGTGTATCTTCTCTTGGATGTCGCAAAGAATGTTCAGACGTAGGATTACCTTTTCTAGAACCACTTTTTTCTTGTCCAGACGTACCCCTGCTTCAATATCTTTAGTCACCTCCTTGCACGAGCCATCCGCCAATCGTATTCGCGTTCGTACTACTCAGGAGATTTCTCGGTTATATAGCCAGTTTGCTACATAAATTACTTCTTAAAGATGATCCAGTTTGCTTCTTGCAGATCCGCGTATCGATACCAGTCCTTAGCTTTACCTAGGGTTGCCAACTTTTTTTTCAAGAAAAACAGTATATTTTGATAAAAAACTAATTTTGAACAGTATTTTAGAAAATCAAACAGTATCTTATTTATTTAATTTTTTAAATACATACTTTTGAGAGTTTTTAGCACAGTTTAATAATTTATAATCTTTTTTAAAAATTTCATATACTTCTGTACAACTATGATTCAAATTTACACAAATAAGGATACTTTTGTTTAATTTCATCGTGCATTCCTGGCTATTATATGACAAGTTGTGCTTTACAGTGTGAAATGTAAAAGCTAACTCGGCTGCAGTTACATTGTTGTGTTCATTTGAAGCAGAAGAAATGCCAGAAGCAGAAACAGAAGTCTTTGGGAAAAACTTTTCCAATAGGCCACTAGATTTTTGATTTTGCGACTTAGTGTTAAGAACTTGATTGTTGAAAGTAGTATTTTTGGATACTGTTTTTATGTTCAACAGTATAAAGTATAATTTACTCAAGAACAGTATAATACTGTTTTAAACAGTATGGTTGGTAACCCTAGCTTTACCATACATCAACATATGAAACAAGTAAGAAAGCTGTAATCGGTTGTACTCGACTACAAATCCCCCTTTGCCCACATTCAAGCAAACACACAAATGCAAAAACATACAGACAGTTTTACAGAAGATGCAGATCTGGAAAGTGACGGGGACTTAGTAAGCTGTGACGACTTTCCTACAACAAGTAAGCAAACAGCAATTGCTTCTCGCCAGAAAAAAGCTGTTGCCAGTAAAAAACCAAAACCACCTCTAATTGTTATAGGAGTTGACGATGTAAACTTATTGCAAGAGTGTCTTGGAAATATTGTTAATAATGAGCAATTCATATGTAAAACCTCCCTTGGAGGGGTAGTGCGTATCTATGTAGATAATGCCGAAGGTTATCGTGACATTGTAAAATGGCTTGAGGATGAAAAATATGAATTTTATTGATATCAACTTAAAGATGAACGCCCATACAGGGTTTGTGTGAAAGGACTGCATCACAGTATATCTCAAACCAGAATTATAGATGATATAGACAAGTTGGGACATAAAGTCTTAGGTGTATATTCCCTTAAGCACAGAGAACATGGTAGTTCTAATATGGTGCCAGCTAATATGTTCTTCTTAAATATATCCTCAGCACCCAATAACAGTGAGGTGCTGCGCATCTCTAAACTGTGCAACATGCGAGTTAAAGTGGAACGGCTTCGCAATAGACTGGCTGTTATCCAATGCCATCGGTGGCAGCAATTTGGACAGGCAGCTAAATTTTGCCGCAAAAGTTTCATTTGCGTTAAGTGTGGTGGTGAACATCCTGGAAGTAGCTGCACTAGAGCACGTAGTGAACCATGTACATGCTACAATTGTGGCCAACAGCACCCAGCAAACTTCTCTGCTTGCACCAAGTATAAGGCGTTTAGGGAGCGCACACGGCCAAAGCGTAGTATTGATGGCAGAAGATCAATTAATGAATAATATAACTCAAGGATCGAAGCAAGAGTGGCAACTCAAGGTAGACCTGGCACGTCGAATCTTTCCTTTGCTGATGTAACAAGAGGAGCCAAATATCATGAGAACGAAGAACAACACCGGTCAATCAAGCATAGACAAAGTAAAGATGATTCCCAGCTTGCTGCACTCAAGCTTCAAACGTCATAATGATGCCACTACGCATCGCTGTGTGGAACGCTGATGGCGTCTCCACGAAGCTGCCTGAGCTTCAGAGTTTTGTGCAGCGACATTGCATTGATGTGCTTTTATTAATGAAACTCACTGCCGGCGAACTAATTCTCCAAAGATGTATGGCTTTCAGTTTTACCCAGCTAATGATCCAAGTACATACAATACACAATGTGCTTGGTGTTATCAATTTTGACGCTATTTATTGCCCACCAAGATTTAATTGGTCGATGGATACTTCTCTGAAATCATTTGTGGTTTTAGTTCTAAATGTGTAGTTGCTGGTGATTGGAACGCTGCGCACTGGTTATGGGGTGATAGTAAGAATAATTCAAGAATAATTCGCCATGCTCGCAGACACGTCTTCGTGAGTTAGCCAATGTTCTCCGCGGGTGTCCGCGCAGGGTTTGCGACTGGGCATAGCTGCGTTGCACGCATCGACTAGTCTCACAGATAGATTTTTCACGTGTTCTCTACTGCGTACTTTGTACGAGAAAGTCTTTGAATACCGTGGTGTCAAAACAGCTGACTTTCCACTTCACGCCACTTACGATTGGCCGTTTGGCTCTACGCCTTTTCTCACCGATTGCAAAGAAGATCGCTTTATGGTCGCTAGCTGTGAACTCTTTGCTTACCTTCCAGGCAGTTTTCCTGCATATTGAGGGGTTCAGAAATGTGAGATCAATGATAGATCCCCTTCCGGCCTTCATTCATCCATTTATCCGGTATTTGCCACTCCTAGCTCAATCGCTGAGAATTGTTCCAACAGGATGGAACCTCTTGGTCTCGTCGCATTGCTGCCCCATTCGACAACCCACGCGTTAAAGTCACCTGCAATCACTATTGGTGCACGACCTCGAGCGACTTCAGTGATGTTTGACAGCATTTGTTTAAACTTTTCCAGATCCCAGCTTGGCGAAGCGTAACAGCTATACAACGTTATTACCATCAGGTTTACTCGTACGAATCCCTCAAAGGACGTATCAACTGCTTGAGGTGGTGTTTTGATACATAAAATAGCGGCTTTCTTACATTTACTGGCGGCCCACCCACTTTCTGGGATCGGCTTATAGGGCTCGCAGAGAAGGGTGACGTCGGTGTTCTGTTCTCTGACGGCTTGCCTCAAGAGGGGGTGTGCCACATCGCAGTGGATGCACTTCATAGTTATATTTTGGAAAGAGCGCTCCTAAAAAGAGGGCACCTTCCACTTCCTGCAATGTGTTTCCAGTCCTTACACTTGTCCTTGCTGAACATGCATTGAGGGTCTTCGTTGCAGTCCTTCGCCAGGTGTCCCGGTTTCCCGCACTTTCTACACAAGTTGGACCTATCAACTTCACTTTTGCAGTTTCTGGCCATGTGACCGAAGTCCAAGCACTGGGAAAATTTTGTGATGCTTGCTCGTTCCCGGAGACGACCACTTGACCAGCCCACCTTAAGTGTGCCAATCTGCAATGCCTTCTTTGCACCATCTACGGACAGCCTTATAGTGTCAGTTTAGGTTTTGCCATACGCCTTTCGCAAAGTGATGATCTCTGCAGCAACATCGGTCCGTTTCGCCTGCAATTCTAGAAGATTCAAGACATCATCTGTTGTGGTAATCTCATCCGAAATCCTTGCACTCTATAGTTACGCGGTGGCGTAGCGATTGCACAACAGCTTGATAACCCAAGGTCTCGTCTACAAGGGTCGTAAAGACAGCTGTCTGTTCTCCAGACTTATTCAGCTGCAGCAAGAGTTCGCCTTTCTGGGTTCTCCGTATTTTAGAAACGGCATCTCCAAGTACTTTGAGTTTTCATTCTGTTCTCACCTTCCTGAGCATGCCAGAGTAGCTGAGTTCGCCCTTTGCTACTATAACAATCGCATCATATCTTGGCTATATCTTTCGTTATGCACCTTCGCCTTCGTCGGGTTCTTTTTTATCGTCGTCTGCCACTCCGACTCCTTGCCCTCGTTTGTCGCCAGAGCTTCCACATCGACAGGACAGTTTGCTACTTTCACTAATTGCTTCTCTGTCTACGGTGCTAAATCGGCTTTTTTTTCACTTAGTGCGTGGCGTAGGAGCCTTAATGGGCTGCTTCCTCTTCGACTCCACTATTGTTCGAAACAGTGGTGAAGTTTGAGAGAACTGGTTCGCACGCATCACGTTTTTTGCAGTATTGTTATATATCTGGATGGCTACCAGCTCATATAATATTTTAGCCTGCTCGACGGCATCACGTATTTCCTTGTTGATAGACCGCTTATTTTTGTCCATCATCGCGTCCACCAGATAACGAATTTGTTTCTTCGATGCTGTGTCCTAATCGAGGAACTAAACTTGGCTTTTAATCTTGTTAGTTTTCTCAATGCTGTGTCCAACTTTATTTTGACTTCCTTTTCGATGATATATTGTGCTTCAAGTACTGTGCTTGACTTCCTTTTCGATGATATATCGTATTTGGAGGACTGTGCTTGACTTCCTTTTTGATGATGTGTCCCGATCGAGGGACTAAACTTGACTTTCTATTCTCGTTTTCTACGATGTGCCCCAATTAGTGGACTGAACTTGACTGCCTTTCCTGTGATTAGGCCCCATCTTATATAAGACGTTGACGTTAATCTGCTGCTGCGAGCTGCGTATTCTTGTAATGGCGGCATACCGTTGTAACGGCATACGGACTGGATAGGAGAATCGGGTCAGTTTCTCATAATTGTTACTTATGACTATATATGAATATGTATGGTATAAAATATATTTTCTTAAGATCCAGGTTTTTTGTGTCAATTTTAGACTTCTTTCTTTGTGGGATTTTCTTTTCTTTTCTAAAACGGATGATTTATCTGCGCAAACTTACAAGATGTACTTACAAAATTTTCTTACTGCTTATATACCTGCGCAGTCGACGAGTGCAGACGTGTTTTACTCGGCTCGTGACCCCCAAAGGTAAACATTTGTATAACGCAATCACAAAAGCTAGAATCAAACTTGACTTCGCTTCCCCGGGTCGTCCTACATACTGGCCAACAGACTGTAAGGAAGTTTTGTGTGGCCGAGGTGATTCAGTCTAGCCCAGGGTCCCTTACGGAACAATTGTACGTAAGGCCGGCTGGTACAAAAATCTACGTCCATTGCATTTCACCGGAGACGCTCTTTGGGGAGTCAATGGCAGGGGAATGGTGATTGGAGGAGGAAATCTGAGTGGGCCACGGGAGCTATTCGCGAATGCACCACGGCCAATCCCTGGGTATGGAGTCCCCACTCACCATGAGCAATGGGATCAGCGAGACGGGGGTCTGCCCGAAAGAGAATCGGGTCCGCACTTGTCCTGGGTAATCCCAGTCGTGGTTAGTAGGTAATTTGGGATCGGGTGGGATTCCCACGACATAAAAGATGGGATCAAGAGGCCTTGGACAGGATAGGGAACCTAAACACATGACCCAGTTGTGCAACTAAGTGGCAGTGGGCACCTCAACGACCACCCGCCGGCCATAACCACAGGAGTTAATCATGAAGTCAGGGCGTGGCGGCAAGTGTCGGTTGGTTCGAGGAAGAGAAAGAGGAATGGGAAAACAAGTTGGATCCAGCGGCATAGTCAACGGAGGAATCGACCGTTATTGCATCCTCACTTTCGTTCGTCTTCGTGTCGGATATGTCGACCACCTCTGGTCATGCTTCCTCCTCTCACTTGGAATCGGCTATGAAGACGACTGCTGCTTCTGTTTCCGCGACCGCTATGGGGTTCCGGTTAACGGATCGTGCTGAAGCACCCCGGGCCCAGTTGGGGTTTACCTGTAACCGCCCTATTCTGACGGCTCCTTCTTTCCCGGGATACCTAAAAAATTGGTTGAGATTTCGTGAGGGTTAGTGCTGTGTTGTGTCACTCTTAATTTGTATCGATTCGCTATGCGGGAGTATGACGTCACTCACTGTAGTGATGGTGGGCCGTTCACCCGTGTGCTCTGTGACCTCGGACTCAAGATGGTTCCCTCACCTACCGGTGGTGGATCGGAGTCAAATTATGGTGGGTGCCATAAAATTTAGCACCCGGTAAATTCGCTGTAGGTCATAATGCCTTTTCTGTTCCTGCGACGACTGCTGGGTGTTATCCCGGATCGTGTTATCCAGCAATCGCGTGGCCTTGGCTTCTGGATCTTTGCTGGCGGGTCCCAATCCTGGTGTTACTTCCTCGTACAGGTCATCTGGTAGCCTTGGTTCCCGTTCATGCAATACAAATGCCGGGCGGAATCCCGTGGTATCTGGTGCACTGCTGTTAATGGCCAGTTTTAATTCTGGAAGTAGCTCGTCCCACGTATTCTGCGCTCCGCTGATGTATTGTGCGATTATCGGTTGGCTCTCACCGTCGGGTTTTGTTGTGGCGAGTACGGTGCAGTATATTACAGTTCGACTCATGCCAATCTACAAAATAGAATACTAAAAGCATCGTGTTGCCTTGTTTGGATCATGGAGGGGCCCATAAAGTCCCACACATGATGTCGAACGGTCTCTGTGGCTGTCGGGTATGTATCTGTTCAGCTGGCTTCCTCTGGCAGACCTGGCGTTGGCAGATATCGTAACCACTGACGAACCGTGTCACGTCCCGAAAGAGTCCAGGCCAATAATAATCATTGGCTTATTCTATTAATTATTTTCCGGATTCCCAAATGCCCGGTTGTGGGGTGGTCGTTTGGTTTCTCCGGAACCCTCTTCCGGTTATCATTGGAAACACACAGCTTCCAGGGAAATCCAAGGTGTTGGTAGATTTGCCCGTTCTTGGTGATAAAATCCTTGGATTTCTCTGGCTGCCCATCCGTGCTTTGACTCGTGCAATCCAAGGAGAGGTCGTCAATTCCTCAGTGGTATGTTGCTGTGCGTCCATAAGTTGCCTTCTGATCTCCTCGCCTGTACCAAATGTCGAATTGGTACTGCTGCAACTCCAAAGCCCAGCGCGCAATCCAGCCTGTTGTCGATGGAGTTAAGGCACTTCATAGCCTGATAGTCTGTCACCACATCAAATCGATAACCTTCTAGGTAGCAGCGAAGCTTTCGGATCGCCCACACTAGGGCAAGGCACTCCTTCTCTGTTGCCGAGAAATTCTCTTCGGTCTTGAGTAGTCGACGGCTGGCATAAGCGATTTTTCGTTCTCCCTCCCGGATTTGTTGGGTCAGTACTGCATCTAGCCCGTTTGTAACGTTAACATTTTTTCAAAGTCCGGCCAGTACTGGTGCTTCCGTGAGTCGCCTCCTTCAACTGTTCGAAGCCTGTTTGCTGCTCGACACTCCAGTTTCACTTTGTTTCTTTTCTCAGCATGCCAGTCATAATTTGTACCACTGCCGCGAAATTGGGTACAAACCTTCGGTACAAAGATACTATTCCAAGGCATCGTCGCAATTCCTTGACGTTGCACGGCGGAGCCAACTTCTGGACAGCCGCTATCTTTCCGGGTCCGTGTGTATTCCGTACTGGCTGATGACATGCCCAAGATAGACGAGGCTTCGGTACCGAGTGTGCATTAAGCTGCCGATAATCGATGCTCATGCGTACTTTGCCGGTGTTGTTTCCCACCAAGACGATCGGTAAGATGTGCGAACTCTTGAATGGTTTAATCCGCCCAACCTGTAGCAGTTCATTAACCTGCCCGTTCATGACTTTTTGCTTAGCTGGCTTTTTTGGGTTATACCTCTGGTTGACGGATTTGTCATCCCTCATGGTGATGACATGCTCGGCAATACTGAATTCCCCAGTCAGGGTTTCGAAAAGGACCAGTTCCTAATGCAGATGTCTGTTTTTGCCCGTTTTGCGCCCACCAGCTTTTTGTGTGTCTAAGGTGGCATCGTCGACACGACTGCTAGCTGTGCCTCGGCCCTTCCTTGGCTTTCACCGCCACTCTCTGCGCCCGCTTGATCTCCACCTGAGTCTTGTTCCTTCCTTCTTTGCTCTTGTTGAGGGTTATTCTCATTTCTGTGCGTCTTGGGCTTCTCTTCCTGCATTCCTGCTGTTGATTCCTTCTGTATAGCTGGTGCCGCAGTCTGTGGTGGTTTCCGAAAAGTGTTGCATTCCCATGACCTGACTGTTTTACCATATGGCTGTAGCATTCATTCGCTTTATCAGGGTTGGGCCCACGTCGAGGGATGTCGCTTCTTGATTGTCAAGATGCACTCGTGTCTTTAGTGCCTTCGTCACCACCTTGACCGTTCTATCCGCTAGGCGTATTCGGGTGTGAACGGCTTGTGTGGGGTCTCGGTGGAATATCCTGGCAGCTACCTCCTCGCTGATAAATGATCGCGTAGCTCCGGTGTCCAGGGTGATAATGGACGGAGTGTTCTCCAGAGTGACCAGGACCGCGATCCTGTGTCCCATCACCCGAAGTTTTTTTTTTTTTTTTTTTTTTTTTACTTGGCTTTATTTCTTGAATCTTCTCTTTTGAGTCCAACAAAAAGTGATACAAATCTTAAATTCAATATTATGTACCTGTTACGTCTGTAACTAGGATGTAGTGTGTGGGCCACTAAATAATCTTCGCTGGATTGGCAAGTCATTACGACGAAGGCGAGACTGGTCAAGTTGACGCAATAAATCTCTCGCGAGGTGGTTTGGATGGGTACGGAGCTTGTTTTGATATCTAGCTCTAGATTGGGCTATAACGTCTGTGACGGGTGGAATGTTGAGATCCTTGTGGATGTGCTCGTTCCGAACGTACCACGGTGTACCGGTGATAGTTCTAAGGATCTTGGATTGTGCCCTTTGCATGATGTCAATGTTACTGTGACAGGCAGTCCCCCACAGCTCAGAGCCATAAGTCCATATTGACTGTATTGTACAGTAAGACCTTGTAGTCGAGGCTAAGGGGAGAGTGAGACCTGATGAGCTAGTGGAGACTGTTGGCCCTCAGATTTAGAGATGTTTGTTTTTTTTTCTATGTGTCTGCGCCAGGTAAGCCGTCTGGCGAGGTGTACACCGAGATAAGTAACCTCCGATGATTTTGTCATTATTATACCGTTAAGTGAGGGCGAAAGACAGTCTTGAGTGAAAGTAACATGCTTACCTTTCTGTTCATTGACTTCTATGCGCCAATCAGACAGCCAACTCTCAATGTCAGCCAGATAGGATGTTAGTTGATCTGTTCTTCGTAAAGGGCATTTGGAGCAACTGATGATCGCCGTGTCGTCGGCGAATGTAGATAGCACCAAGTTGCTGTTTGTTGGAATGTCACAGTAAATACAGTATAGGCCCAAGTACACTGCCTTGAGGAACTCCAGCTTTAATGGTATGGACTTCTGACATCGCCAATTTGCATCGCACAGAGAAAAATCTGTTGTAGAGGTATGACTCTAAAAGATTGTGAGTGCATTTTGGGAGCGTTGTTTTGATTTTAAACAGTAGGCCATCTAGCCAGACTCTGTCAAAAGATCGCTGAGCAATATTCTCGGTGTTCGAATGCCATGCGTATAGTTGATATTATACGGTTGACTTGCTCGATGGTGCCGTGCCTTACACGAAAACGAAATTGGTGAGATGGTATTTTGCTGTGGCTATGCAGGTATGCCATAATGTACCCCAGTAGGCATTTTTCAAAAAGCTTCGATAAACACAATAGAAGGCTAATAGGTCTATATGATGCGGGAACTGAGTGATGCTTTCCGGGATTAGGTATCATGATTATGATCGATTTTTTCCATCTGTCTGGAAGGTAGCCAAGTTTGGTTATCGCATTAAATAACAAACAGATGGTGTGAACTGCGCATTGAGGGAGCTCAATTATAATTTTTTGGTTAATTTTGTCGTGTCCTGGTGATTTCTTGGGTTGCAGTTGTTCTTTTATTATTTTACATATAACGTGCGGACTAAACAAGATTGAAGAGTGCGTCCTCTGGTTGTCACCTGGTAGATGCGGAAGTGCAAATGCATTCGTTGCAGGGTTTGGTTGAAATGCATTTTGTAGGTGCGTGGCAAATACTGTAGCTCTATCTTTGTCGCTGCGTGCCCATTCACCTGCAGAGTTTCTTAGTGGCTTAATAGCTTCTACCGGTGGGTGAAGTGTTGGTTGAGCTTTCCATAGTGGGTATTTAGAGCTTGAGGTAGATAGTTTCTCTATGTAGTGGCGTTGGCTGCAGTACTCTACTTGTTTTAATGCATTGGATAAACTTCGAGAGGCTTTTCTAAGGTTTTCTTTAGCGGATCTATGGACTTGCCATTCTCGCCTTAAGTGACGCTTTTCATTAAGTAGCTGCTCTATCTGTCCGTTCGACCTATTTTGCCTAGGCGGTGCGTTTGGAGTCTTGGGAGTTGCATTGCGTGCTGCCGTGACGAAAACAGTCTCTAGATGGTGGATGACTTGGTCTTCGTCGTCTGTACTGTGGAGCCTTGGATTAAGCGCGATATGTGAACTAACGTATTTCTTAAATTTTATCCAGTTTGTTCTGCTGGATGTCAATGCTTGCGGTTGGTCCTCAATCTCAGTGCGTTGGGAAAGATTTAACAGAACAGGTGAGTGGTCCGATGATAAATCTATAATAGATTGTGCTGATATCTGATACCGAGGAATATTTTTTGTTACTTCGAAGTCAATCAGGTCCGGCAATTTTTTCGGGTCTGTTGGCCAGTATATATGTCGGCCCGGGGAAACAAAATCTAGTTTGTTTCTAGCTTTTGAGATTGCGTTATACAGCTGTTTACCTTTAGGGGTCACGAGCCGAGATCCCCAGTGTGTGTGTTTGGCGTTGTAGTCACCTGCTGCTATGAAACGTTCGCCCAGTGTGATTAAAAAATTCATGAATTCTTCCTCAGAAATTGTGTATCGAGGCGGACAGTACACCGCGGCTAGAGTTACATTGCAGTTGGTCGCAAGTATGTCGACAGATGTTGCTTGCAGGTAGACTGTGGCAAAGTCATCACGAAAGGCGTGGTTTATGCGATTTCTAATTAGGATTCCAGTACCACCATGTGCTTTCCCGTCTGTGTGGTTTGTGCCGTATAAGGTGTAGCCGTGTATTTGAAAATTGTACTTGCTTGTAAGGTGTGTTTCAGCAAGTAACATTACGTCGTTATGCTCGTTGTGAAGAAATTGAGTAATATCTGAGTAATATCTAGATTGTGTCGTGTTACGCCAATGGCGTTCCACAGGACTATTCTAAGCGGAGCCATTATTTTAGATGTTGAGATGCAAGCATTTATATCAAAAGATTTTGATTGCGCATGAGGTCTTCATAGTCGTGCGCATAAATGTCATGAATTCTATCATGTTTTTGTGCAGGTCTATTAACAGAGTTTCGATGCTGTTTTGTAGAGGAGCTGTTTGTTGCTGAACTTATTTTTGAACCTCGGGAGCTGGAGATGGTGGACGAGCAATATTTGCGGGGGTATGCAGGTTTGATTTAAGTGCCTTTGCAAATGAGAAGTTTTCATTTACTTTGGATCGATAAAATGTATCTGCTAAATTTACGTTCCTATTGGATTGGGGGGCATAGAAGTATTCCATCTACTTGTTAGTGGTGCTGAAGACATTCGTTGATTATGGTGGCATTTTAGTTCTTTATACACCGGGCATCCTTGGTTGTTTGCTGTATGGTTACCTCCACAGTTACCACACTTCTTAGTGCTGGAGTCCTCCCTATTAAGTGGGCAGCTTGCAGAATCGTGGAGTTCGCCACATGATCTGCATACGGGGCGAAGCTTGCAATACGACCTTGTATGGCCGTACTCGTGACAATTAGCGCACTGCACTGGTCCCTTCCTCTTGTGCGGCTCTTCCACCGTGATTCTGCGGTGCAGTAGAAGTTGGACTTTGTAGATTGGGTGCACCTCTTTCTTCTTAAGGGCGTGTGATTCCGGTTCGAGCTCGACTCTGAACATTGGTTGCGGCTATTTTCTTTATTTAGAATGTTGAACACCGACTTTGTGTTGAAGCCCTGTACCTTCAACGCTTCTGAAATATCAGTAGGGCTTACATCTGGCTCAATACCTTTTAGAACCACTTGCAGGCCTTTGCTACTTTTGAATTGATAAGTATAGAAGTTGCGATTGTTGTTGGTGAGGAATTTGGTCAGCGTTCTGAAGTAATCCTCCGTTTTGATTTGGACATTGAGGTTAGTGACCTCATTTGGGTATCACTTAGTTCGGTGTTTTGCGCGGGTTGAGTAGAAACATACGGAAAGTAAGCGTTGTTACGCTGCTTACAGAGACGGCGTTCATTTTCCTTACGTTGACTATGTCCCAACATTGTTTTGGCTCATTGTTTTGTGCGCTGTAAGCGTTATCACCACTTCAGCACACAATAAATAATTGTTTTCTTTTTGTTTTTTCTTTATTTCTTCTGGTAAAGAAAAACACGTCTGCACTCGCCGACGTCTGAATTGGTTTTGGATCAGCCGAAGTGGCTGGTTCCTCGGTGGTGAGAGTCGCTGCCTGTTTCCCGCTGCATTTGACCGGCAACAGTCCACCATGCGTACCCCTCGGCGTCCGCAGTCCCAGCAGTACAGCGTCCTGGCATTTCGGCACTCGCGTGCAAGGTTCTTGACCTCTCCACAGTTCCTGCAGGTCTGATGGATGTCTACCGTTTCGGTGGCTGGCGCCATCTTGACAAGTGGCCTTGTTGCGGGTGGGTGCCTATTCAAGGGCTCAAAAGCCCTTTCCGGTCTTTCTGGTGTGCTTCTTTGTTGGCGGTGAGGTGTGCGTAGTCCGAAGTCGAATAGAACCTCTGTGGTGTTTCGTATTCCGTGGCAACCTGGGTCGAACTCTCGTCGCCGCATATGTAGCTGATATTCTGGGAGCATGTTTTTATGATTCCAGTTTAGCTCCTCCTCAAAGGCTCCCCGGGCTCATGTAATCGTTGGCGGATCATATCCGAGCGGGAGCGGGGGCAAAACTAAGAAACTATTTCTTAAGCCGGTTCCAACTGGTATCGTGTGGGATCGCAACTCGGTACCAGTCTCCTGTCTTAACAGTGATCATATGTATGTGGTACATCACGACACGCCCCTTTTCTGTCTCCATGAGCTTCAACGGGTCACCGTACTTGTTGAACGTTATGCCCCAATTGCGCAATTTGTTGGCCAAAGCTGCGCAGAAGATGTCGTCCTGCCGGTTTGGGCTGACGTCCATTTCCCGGGTGCACCTTGTGGGCGCATTTTTTTTTTTTAACTGGAGAGCCACTTGGGATGAGAATCTACTAAAGATGTGTCAACCCATGCCAACAACATGCACGGTTCGCAAGAAAACATCTTATCCGCATACGTTCTAAACTCACCCCACGCCAAACACCACTTTCCCCGCGGGCTCACCTCAAACTATTACTTCGCAGGGAACGGCCCAAACTAGGCACTCTCCGCTACACGTCACTCCTTTTCACATTGTCTTAGATCACTCTGGATGCTTGTAATAAGCTGGTTGATCAGTCCCTCAACTGTTGGCAGAGCTCCTCGTTTATCATCGTATCCGGTGCAATGATACAACACATGCTCCGGGTCTTCTGTGCTCGTCGGATATGTTGCGCAATCGGGGATATTCTCATGCCTAAACCGGTGCAGATACTTCCTATAGCCGTCATGGCGTGTCAGGAATTCGGTCAGGTGGAAGTTGACTTCACGCAATCGTCGTCCAAGCCAGATATGAATGCAGGGTATCATCCGAAATGTTCATCGTCCTTTGGTCCCTGCTTCCCATCTCGCTTGCTATGCAGCGTTTTGTCTGTCCATCCTAAGAATAGTCTCTACGGGTATTGTGTTCCCGTTTTGTGAGCGCCTCTTGTGTATTTCCCGCATGTCCACTAGGATCATATCTGCAAGGACAAATGCAGCATCCTGCGGAACAGTTCTGATTCCGGATGTTACCCGTAGTGCTGCCAACCTGTACGGCGTCATCAATTTCCGTGCCAGGCACTTGTTTTTTGCTGCTGCTGATACCCATATGGGTGCAGCATATAGCAATATGGAGGTTTAGAAATCTCCATGTGTGGATGGAAGCTTAGTCTGTTGTCTAGCATGACAACAAGATATCTGATAAACGGTTTTGACCTTATTGTTGCTTCGCCAACCTTAACGTTGATGCACTCAATTCATTTTCTGTTCGTTATGAGTAAAGCTTCCGTTTTGTGGCCTGCTAGATCTAGTCCAGCCTCCTCCATCCAATTTGATATGATTTCAATGCATGCAGTTGCAGCAGCTTCCACTTCTTCTACCTCCAGTCAAGGTCGTCGGCGAACCCAATTAGCTTACACCCCAAGGGTAGCTGGATTCTGAGGACCTCATCGTACATAATATTCCACAGAATCGGTTCTGGAACCGATCCCTGTGGAACACCAGCTGTCACCGTGTACCGTTTTGGACCGTACTCCACCACTCTGTCAGAGAGGTAGCTCGTAATGATTCTTAGCAGGTAAATGGGTATAACAATTCTAAGAAGAGCATATTTATTGCTCGCCCATCTCACCGAGTTAAAGGCATTTCGTATATCCAGACTCACAACAGCACAGTACTCTTTCGATTCTCCTCGCCACCGCACACCATCAATTGCCTTAGTGGCGATATTGACAACTGCCATGATGGCGTCTACTGTTCATCTTCCGTTGCGAAATCCATACTGAGAGTCAGATTGCGCTTTCTTTTCTTCTATAACAGCCAACAGATTATAGATGATTTTTTCTAGGACTTTCACAATCGTGTCCAGCAGACCGATTTGCCAGTATCCTGTTGGTTCTTCTATGGGCTTATTTCCTATGGGGAGAAGGATAAGGCGCTGCCGTTTCCATTGCTTGGGAAAACTCCTTCTACTAGACATTTGTTGTACGTTTCCGCATACAAAGCTGGTGTAGTAAAAATGGCAAGCTTGAGAGGAATGGGAATGCCATCTAGCCCGGGAGTTTTCATATCATCGAGCTGCTTGGTTACTGCAATTACCTCTTCTTCGCATATCGGATGGCTCATAGTCAACATCGGGGTTCTCTCCTGTAGTTGCGTATGCTGAGAGAATAGCGCCGTAACTATATTACTCAGTAGTTTTGGGCAAGTCACTCTTATAGGCAGTGCCCCAGGGATCAACATTTGCATCCTCACATATGCTCCTAAAGCACTCGGCTTTGCTAGTCTTTATTGACTGATTAACCACTTGCTTGGCCAGTCTAAAATTCTCAAGCCGCGTAAAGAAGTTTGGACGACCTCAAGCTCTTTGACAGAGTCGCCATGCTCGCAGACACGTCTTCGTGAGTTAACCAATGTTCTCCGCGGGTGTCCGCGCAGGGTTTGCGACTGGGCATAGCTGCGTTGCACGCATCGACTAGTCTCACAGATAGATTTTTCACGTGTTCTCTACTGCGTACTTTGTACGAGAAAGTCTTTGAATATCGTGGTGTCAAAACAGCTGACTTTCCACTTCACGCCACTTACGATTGGCCGTTTGGCTCTACGCCTTTTCTCACCGATTGCAAAGAAGATCGCTTTATGGTCGCTAGCTGTGAACTCGTTGCTTACCTTCCAGGCAGTTTTCCTGCATATTGAAAGGTTCAGAAATGTGAGATCAATGATAGATCCCCTTCCGGCCTTCCAGTAAGTGAGTACATCCATTTATCCGGTATTTGTCACTCCTAGCTCAATCGCTGAGAATTGTTCCAACAGGATGGAACCTCTTGGTCTCGTCGCATTGCTGCCCCATTCGACAACCCACGCGTTAAAGTCACCTGCAATCACTATTGGTGCACGACCTCGAGCGACTTCAGTGATGTTTGACAGCATTTGTTTCAACTTTTCCAGATCCCAGCTTGGCGAAGCGTAACAGCTATACAACGTTATTACCATCAGGTTTACTCGTACGAATCCCTCAAAGGACGTATCAACTGCTTGAGGTGGTGTTTTGATACATAAAATAGCGGCTTTCTTACATTTACTGGCGGCCCACCCACTTTCTGGGATCGGCTTATAGGGCTCGCAGAGAAGGGTGACGTCGGTGTTCTGTTCTCTGACGGCTTGCCTCAAGAGGGACTGTGCCACATCGCAGTGGATGCACTTCATAGTGATATTTTGGAAAGAGCGCTCCTAAAAAGAGGGCACCTTCCACTTCCTGCAGTGTGTTTCCAGTCCTTACACTTGTCCTTGCTGAACATGCATTGAGGGTCTTCGTTGCAGTCCTTCGCCAGGTGTCCCGGTTTCCCGCACTTTCTACACAAGTTGGACCTATCAACTTCACTTTTGCAGTTTCTGGCCATGTGACCGAAGTCCAAGCACTGGGAAAATTTTGTGATGCTTGCTCGTTCCTGGAGACGACCACTTGACCAGCCCACCTTAAGTGTGCCAATCTGCAATGCCTTCTTTGCACCATCTACGGACAGCCTTATAGTGGCAGTTTGGGTTTCGCCATACGCCTTTCGCAAAGTGATGATCTCTGCAGCAACATCGGTCCGTTTCGCCTGCAATTCTAGAAGATTCAAGACATCATCTGTTGTGGTAATCTCATCCGAAATCCTTTCACTCTATAGTTACGCGGTAGCGTAGCGATCACACAACAGCTTGATAACCCAAGGTCTCGTCTACAAGGGTCGTAAAGACAGCTGTCTGTTCTCCAGACTTATTCAGCTGCAGCAAGAGTTCGCCTTTCTGGGTTCTCCGTATTTTAGAAACGGCATCTCCAAGTACTTTGAGTTTTCCTTCTGTTCTCACCTTCCTGAGCATGCCAGAGTAGCTGAGTTCGCCCTTTGCTACTATAACAATCGCATCATATCTTGGCTATATCTTTCGTTATGCATCTTCGCCTTCGTCGTGTTCTTTTTTATCGTCGTCTGCCACTCTGACTCCTTGCCATCGTTTGGGGCCTGAGTTTCCACATCGACAGGACAGTTTGCTACTTTCACTAATTATTCCTCTGTATGCGCTGCTAAATCGGCTTTTTTCCGCTTAGTGCGTGGCGTAGGAGCCTTAATGGGCTGCTTCCTCTTCGACTCCACTATTGTTCGAAACAGTGGTGAAGTTTGAGAGAACTGGTTCGCACGGATCACATTCTTTGCAGTATTGTCATGTATGTGGATGGCTACCAGCTCATATAATACTTTAGCCTGTTTGACGGCATCGCGCATTCAACGAGGGCAGACGTGTTTTACTCGGCTCGTGAGCCCTTAAGGTAAACATTTGTATAACGTAATCATAAAAGCTAGAAACAAACTTGACTTCGTTTTCCCGGGTCGTCCTACATACTGGCCAAGAGAGCCGAAAAATTGCTGGACTTGATCGACTTCGCATTAACAAAAATATTCCTCGTTTTCGGACATTAGCAGAATCTCCTATAAATTTATCATCGGACAACTTACCTGTCCTGTTAAACCTTTTCCAACGCACTGATATCGAGATTGAGGACCAAGCGCAAACATTAACATCCAGTAGAACTAACTGGATTAAATTTAAACAAGTAAAAAGTCTGTAGTCAAGTGTACCCGACTACGAGAGCCCCTTTGCCTGCATATACAGCCAAACACACACATACTCATACATAAGCACAGTTCTTCACGTACTTGGCCATTGCGCGCACCTTTTAGCCCCCCACGCTCTATAGCGCGGTACTTAATGTTGTATAACTTCCGTGTTTATTATTCAATCTTAACGAAATTCACAAAGTAGATTAGGAATGTTTTAATTAATGTGTGTGCGAAAAAAATTTAATCGGTTAAGAATTGTGCCTTATAATCGATTTTTTCGATTTGCGGCGGTCATGGGTGGAAATTTGAAAATCTAAAAAAACTTGTATAGCGTAAGCACATAGCGAATCTATTTTCCAAATTTCGTTACTCTAGCTCTTATTTTACGCGCACTACTAAGCCCCCCGGGCCCCATATCGCCGCTTTTGATGATGTATAACTTCCGAGATTTTTAATCAATCTTACCCAGATTCACAACATCGATCAAGAGGGGTCTAATTATGATGTGCACCATACTTAAATTTGATCGGTTGAAAGTTGTGCTTAATAATCGATTTTTTCGAATTGCGGGGGTCAGGGGAGGAAATTGAAAAATCAAAAGCAAACTCGTATAACCTACGAACATAGCAAATCTAGATTTCAAGTTTGGTTGCTCTAGCTCTTAAAGTCTCTGAGAAACAGGCGTTCATACAGACGGATAGAATCTACAGACGGACGGACGGACAGACGGACAGACGGACAGACGGACATGGCAAGATCAACTCGTCTTGTCGTCCAGATCAAGAATATATATACTTTATGGGGTCTCCGATGATTATTTCTATGTGTTACATACTTTTGGATTTTGCACATTTCCAATAGCTCTGCTTTGCTTCTTTTTTACAAAAAGGCAAAGGGGCTAAAAATATGAAAGCTCCCACATCGCGCTTAATCTAAGGCTCCACGATACAGACGACGGGGACCATGTTATTCACCATCTAGAGACTTTTCTCTTGACGGCAGCATGTAATGCAACTCCCGAATCTTCAAATGCATCGCCTACGCCAAAAAGATCGAATGCACAGATAGAGCAGCTACATGTAGTTAAGGAAAAACGTTGCCAAAAACAAGAATTGCAATCCTATAGATCGCCATCCGCTGAACATAATCTTACAGAAGTCTCTCAAAGAATATCGAAAGCATTAAAACACGAAGAGGAGCGCAGCCAACGCCGCTACATAGAAAAATTATCTCCCTCTAGCACCAATTACCCATTATGGAAAGCTCACCCATCACTACACCCACCGGTAGAAGCTATTAAGCCAATCAGAAACTCTGCAGGCGAGTGGGCACGCAGCGACAAAGACAGAGCTACAGTATTTGCCACGCACCTTTAAAATGTATTCCAAGCAAACCCTGCAACGAATGCATTTGCACTACCGCATCTACCAGATGACAACCAGAGGACGCACTGTTCAATCTTGTATAGTCCGCACGTTATATGTAAAATAATAAAAGAACAACTGCAACCCAAGAAATCACCAGGACACGACAAAATTAACCAAAAAATTATAATTGAGCTCCCTCAATGCGCAGTTCACACCATCTGTTTGTTATTTAATGTGATAACTAAACTAGGCTACTTTCCAGACAGATGGTAAAAAACTATCATAATCATGATATCTAAGCCCGGAAAGGATCCCTCGGTTCCCACATCATATTTTGTTTGTTATTTAATGTGATAACTAAACTAGGCTACTTTCCAGACAGATGGTAAAAAACTATCATAATCATGATATCTAAGCCTGGAAAGGATCCCTCGGTTCCCACATCATATAGACATATAAGTCTTCTATCGTGCCTATCTAAACCTTTTGAAAAATGCCTACTGCCTACTGAAGCCTATATGGCTTCCGTGAAAGCACAGAACCATCGAGTAAGTCAATCGAATAATATCAACTATTCGCATGGCAATTGAACATCGGGAATAGTGCTCAGCGATTTTTCTGGACGTAGCTCAAGCCTTTGACAGAATCAGGCTAGATGGTCTAATGTACAATATAAAAACATTGGTCCCAAAGTGCACTTACAACCCTTTAGAGTCGTACCTCTACAACAGAACTTTCTCTGTGCGATGCAACTTGGCGATGTCAGAATTCCACACCACTAAAGCTGGAGTTCCTCAAGGCAGTGTACTTGGTCCTACACTATACTCTACTCTACACAGCAAGCAGCAAATTATTACTATCCACATTTGCCGATGACACCGCAATCATAAGTTGCTCCAAATGCCCTTCACGAGCAACAGAACAACTGATCTCCTACCTGTCTGATATCGACAGTTGGCTGTCTGACTGGCGCATAAATGTAATGAGCAGAAAAGCAAGCATGTTACGTTCACCCCTAACAGACAAGACTGTCCTTCACCTTCACTTTATGGTATCACAATCCCGAAATCAGCTGAGGTTACTTACCTTGGAGTACACCTCGACAGACGGCTCACCTGTCGCGGGCACATAGAGAATCACTATATCTGAGGGCTAACAGCCTCTACTGGCTCATCAGGTCATACTCTCACCTTAGCCTTGACTGCAAGGTCCTACTGTACAGTACAGTTCTAAAGGCAATATGGACTAAGTGCTCCGAGCTGTCGGGGAGTTATAGCCCAATATAGAATTCGACACCACAACAAGCTCCGTGCCCACCGAAACCACCTCGCTAGAGACGTATTGCGACAATCTAGCCGATCCCGTCTTCGTCATAACGACATGCCAACCCAGCGTACATTACTGAGGGGCTCATACACTACATTCCAGTTAAAATAGTAACAGGTACTTAAAATGGACTTTAAGATATGTCCAAATTATTGTTAGTCTCGTAAGACAACTTCCAATAAATAGAGTCAAGTTAAATAAAAAAAAACTTTGGTCCTCCAAGCAGGACACAGCAAGCAAATTCAAGTCTAGTCGTCTCATCAGGATACATCAAAGAAGTCAAACTCACTCCTCCACATCAAGGAAGTCAAGTTCGGTCCTCCAAGCAGGACACATCAAGGAAGTCAAGTTCGGTCCTCTCAACAGTACACATGCAACAAGAACTCAAGATCAGTACTTAGGGTCCGATCCCCAGTCACCACGCCTACCCAAAACCCGTCTCTTGCCAAACAGGAGCTGATACAGGAAGAGCTTCTGCAGCTGCTGATACCCGCTCTTAACGGGGGCTCATGCACGTCAAATAGGAACACCTGCGCAGCTTTGGCCGACAAGTTGTGAAATTGGGGCGTGACATTCAACGGGAATAATGAGCCGTAAAGCTTCATCGAAACAGTTGAGAAGCGAGGAGGATTGGCCCTCACACTACCGGAATGGCACGTTGATACCCTGGATCGCTGACTCCCAGGGTCCATTATCGAACACCTACTTGGGATGCTCCAAAAGGGAAAGTTTCAGCCCCGATGTTTGCAGCGCCGCACCGAGGGCGAACTATACCGCATCACCACTCGCCGCAACGGCCGAGTGATAGTATCACATCGCCTTGCCAAGTAGGAGAGGGACGCGACAACGACGCTAGCGTCATTACGCATGATTGTTCAGCGACAAAGACACAAAAGCGACAAAGCTACAAAAGCGTCAACGCACACTTGCTAAACCACCGCTCTACGAGATTGAGTGCGTGAGAGACCCGATCGCGGATAACAGACTGCTCAATGCAAACTGACACCACACCTACAAAACTGATTACGGACAGCAGTGAAAAAAACATACAAACGTGTGTACAAGGGCACCCACGCACAAGACCACTACCAAAATGAATAAGCTCGGGTAAATCGAATTTTGGTGAATCTTAAGATAGCTAGACAAAAGAACGACAGAGTGAGACATTTTTAAAAATATATATATATATATAGATTAAATAAATTTTGCAAATAGTGAAAAAAAATATTATGCGTGAAGAAAAAAATTTTAAAGTAAAGAATTTATTAGTGAAACTAGTGGTGTGCACTAAACTTACCAAGTTACCTACTAGCCACGACCGGGATCATCCAGGCCGAGAGTGGACCCGTGATTCTCTCTCGGGGTACATTCTTGCCCCGCTGATACTATTGCTCGTGATGAGTGGAAGTTCCACACCCAAGAACTTGCCGTGGTACATAAGAGCAACTCTTATAGCCCACTCAGAGCAATATAGCCAAACTTTTACTTCACGATGATGGTAACCAGGTTTTATAAGTTATTTGAACTTAGCCTGCTCACTGGAATCAGAGAAGAAGAAACTAATAGCTATGACTAGGCAATTTGGTTTACCGACATTCTTCATAAAATTCTGTACTTCATAATATTTCGTTCATCGTCAGTCGTCGGCGAGTGCAGACGTATTTTTCTTTATCGGGAGAAATATTATATTTAACTTATTTAAAAACAAATAAAAAAAAAAACAAAATAACCAAAACAAGTATCTCATATGTGCTGAAGCGGTAATAACGCTGACAGCGCACAAAACAATGAGCCAAAACGATGTTTGGACCACGCGTCAACGTGAAGAAGATGAACGCCGTCTTTCTATGCAGCGTAATAAAGCTTACTTTTCATATATTTCAACTCAACCCACGCAAAACGCTGAACTTAAAACCATCCAAATGAGGTCGCTTACCTCGCGCTCTCTAAGCGTACCAACAACAATCGACAGAGCGCGAATCTTCAAATGCATCGCCTACGCCAAAAAGATCGAATGCACAGATAGAGCAGCTACATGTAGTTAAGGAAAAACGTTGCCAAAAACAAGAATTGCAATCCTATAGATCGCCATCCGCTGAACATAATCTTACAGAAGTCTCTCAAAGAATATCGAAAGCATTAAAACACGAAGAGGAGCGCAGCCAACGCCGCTACATAGAAAAATTATCTCCCTCTAGCACCAATTACCCATTATGGAAAGCTCACCCATCACTACACCCACCGGTAGAAGCTATTAAGCCAATCAGAAACTCTGCAGGCGAGTGGGCACGCAGCGACAAAGACAGAGCTACAGTATTTGCCACGCACCTTTAAACTGTATTCCAAGCAAACCCTGCAACGAATGCATTTGCACTACCGCATCTACCAGATGACAACCAGAGGACGCACTGTTCAATCTTGTATAGTCCGCACGTTATATGTAAAATAATAAAAGAACAACTGCAACCCAAGAAATCACCAGGACACGACAAAATTAACCAAAAAATTATAATTGAGCTCCCTCAATGCGCAGTTCACACCATCTGTTTGTTATTTAATGTGATAACTAAACTAGGCTACTTTCCAGACAGATGGTAAAAAACTATCATAATCATGATATCTAAGCCCGGAAAGGATCCCTCGGTTCCCACATCATATTTTGTTTGTTATTTAATGTGATAACTAAACTAGGCTACTTTCCAGACAGATGGTAAAAAACTATCATAATCATGATATCTAAGCCTGGAAAGGATCCCTCGGTTCCCACATCATATAGACATATAAGTCTTCTATCGTGCCTATCTAAACCTTTTGAAAAATGCCTACTGCCTACTGAAGCCTATATGGCTTCCGTGAAAGCACAGAACCATCGAGTAAGTCAATCGAATAATATCAACTATTCGCATGGCAATTGAACATCGGGAATAGTGCTCAGCGATTTTTCTGGACGTAGCTCAAGCCTTTGACAGAGTCAGGCTAGATGGTCTAATGTACAATATAAAAACATTGCTCCCAAAGTGCACTTACAACCCTTTAGAGTCGTACCTCTACAACAGAACTTTCTCTGTGCGATGCAACTTGGCGATGTCAGAATTCCACACCACTAAAGCTGGAGTTCCTCAAGGCAGTGTACTTGGTCCTACACTATACTCTACTCTACACAGCAAGCAGCAAATTATTACTATCCACATTTGCCGATGACACCGCAATCATAAGTTGCTCCAAATGCCCTTCACGAGCAACAGAACAACTGATCTCCTACCTGTCTGATATCGACAGTTGGCTGTCTGACTGGCGCATAAATGTAATGAGCAGAAAAGCAAGCATGTTACGTTCACCCCTAACAGACAAGACTGTCCTTCACCTTCACTTTATGGTATCACAATCCCGAAATTAGCTGAGGTTACTTACCTTGGAGTACACCTCGACAGACGGCTCACCTGTCGCGGGCACATAGAGAATCACTATATCTGAGGGCTAACAGCCTCTACTGGCTCATCAGGTCATACTCTCACCTTAGCCTTGACTGCAAGGTCCTACTGTACAGTACAGTTCTAAAGGCAATATGGACTAAGTGCTCCGAGCTGTCGGGGAGTTATAGCCCAATATAGAATTCGACACCACAACAAGCTCCGTGCCCACCGAAACCACCTCGCTAGAGACGTATTGCGACAATCTAGCCGATCCCGTCTTCGTCATAACGACATGCCAACCCAGCGTACATTACTGAGGGGCTCATACACGACATTCCAGTTAAAATAGTAACAGGTACTTAAAATGGACTTTAAGATATGTCCAAATTATTGTTAGTCTCGTAAGACAACTTCCAATAAATAGAGTCAAGTTAAATAAAAAAAAACTTTGGTCCTCCAAGCAGGACACAGCAAGCAAATTCAAGTCTAGTCGTCTCATCAGGATACATCAAAGAAGTCAAACTCACTCCTCCACATCAAGGAAGTCAAGTTCGGTCCTCCAAGCAGGACACATCAAGGAAGTCAAGTTCGGTCCTCTCAACAGTACACATGCAACAAGAACTCAAGATCAGTACTTAGGGTCCGATCCCCAGTCACCACGCCTACCCAAAACCCGTCTCTTGCCAAACAGGAGCTGATACAGGAAGAGCTTCTGCAGCTGCTGATACCCGCTCTTAACGGGGGCTCATGCACGTCAAATAGGAACACCTGCGCAGCTTTGGCCGACAAGTTGTGAAATTGGGGCGTGACATTCAACGGGAATAATGAGCCGTAAAGCTTCATCGAAACAGTTGAGAAGCGAGGAGGATTGGCCCTCACACTACCGGAATGGCACGTTGATACCCTGGATCGCTGACTCCCAGGGTCCATTATCGAACACCTACTTGGGATGCTCCAAAAGGGAAAGTTTCAGCCCCGATGTTTGCAGCGCCGCACCGAGGGCGAACTATACCGCATCACCACTCGCCGCAACGGCCGAGTGATAGTATCACATCGCCTTGCCAAGTAGGAGAGGGACGCGACAACGACGCTAGCGTCATTACGCATGATTGTTCAGCGACAAAGACACAAAAGCGACAAAGCTACAAAAGCGTCAACGCACACTTGCTAAACCACCGCTCTACGAGATTGAGTGCGTGAGAGACCCGATCGCGGATAACAGACTGCTCAATGCAAACTGACACCACACCTACAAAACTGATTACGGACAGCAGTGAAAAAAACATACAAACGTGTGTACAAGGGCACCCACGCACAAGACCACTACCAAAATGAATAAGCTCGGGTAAATCGAATTTTGGTGAATCTTAAGATAGCTAGACAAAAGAACGACAGAGTGAGACATTTTTAAAAATATATATATATATATAGATTAAATAAATTTTGCAAATAGTGAAAAAAAATATTATGCGTGAAGAAAAAAATTTTAAAGTAAAGAATTTATTAGTGAAACTAGTGGTGTGCACTAAACTTACCAAGTTACCTACTAGCCACGACCGGGATCATCCAGGCCGAGAGTGGACCCGTGATTCTCTCTCGGGGTACATTCTTGCCCCGCTGATACTATTGCTCGTGATGAGTAGAAGTTCCACACCCAAGAACTTGCCGTGGTACATAAGAGCAACTCTTATAGCCCACTCAGAGCAATATAGCCAAACTTTTACTTCACGATGATGGTAACCAGGTTTTATAAGTTATTTGAACTTAGCCTGCTCACTGGAATCAGAGAAGAAGAAACTAATAGCTATGACTAGGCAATTTGGTTTACCGACATTCTTCATAAAATTCTGTACTTCATAATATTT